>NDXB01008269.1:0-15195 GCA_002631895.1 Agapornis roseicollis
GGGGGGGGGGTTGAGTGGGTGAATGTGCTGCCTGGCTGGGTTCAAACTACAACAATCGGGTATCTCCTGGATGGGTGAACAACGGCCGGAGCGGCTGGACCAGCCTGGTGGGGAAGGACGCTCCCAGACCAACAAGGAGGATGGAAGCCCTTGTGAAGGTCATATCAGAACTGCACGCACAATGGGGTATTGAGTGTAAGCCCAAGGACTTTACACTCGTAGGTACAAGGCTTTTGCAGATCAGGGTCATTGATATTGTAGATATTCTTCACCCTACGGTGTGGGATAAGTGCACTAAAGCACTGGCTGAGGAGACTATGTCTTTGGGTAGTGCGAAGCACCTTAAGTCGTGGGGCAAAGTTACTCAAGCCCTGCAGAAGGCTTTACAAGAGCAGGAGACCTGGAGGGCGGCAAAGGACTGTTTGTGGGTCACCCCGACCTTGGGAGTCAGGGCAGCCACACAGACCTTGCACCCCCCACCCGATAATGATTCTGCTCAGCCTAAAGATCAGCCAGAGGGCAGCACGTCCTCCCAGCCCCCAAACCCTGACCCACCTACGGAGGGACAGAAACAAGTAAAACCCTTCTGGGGTGGGTTGGCCGAGGAGGCCAAGGGCGCCGCGGAAAAAGCAGTCTGAAACAGTCTGGGTCAGACCACCGCCATGTGCGCGCCAAGATGGCGCCGAGAAAAAAGGGGAGAGGCGAGGCAAAGACGCCCCTGGGGAAAACAAAAGGGAAGCACTCCAAGATAGCATCAACCACGAGGGAGAGGGGCGGGGCCAGAGCCCGAGGCCTGCCCGCAAGGGATGTGGGTGGGTCCGGAGCCCGGCAGAAAGGTATTGGAACCCGGAATGGGACCGAACCGGACAGGCACTGTGGGACAAAATTAGTAAGGGGTCCAAAGAGGCCCAAAACCACTGCATGTTGTGGAGATTGGTTTTAGAGACTTTAAAGGACATGAAATCTGAAAGAGTGGCAGTAGCTTCTCTTTTTGCAGCTACTGCTCCTGCCCCGCTGAAAAATAACAAAAGCGGAGCTGTATCCATGACTTTTGCACCTCCAGTGGTACTGGGGTCAGCACCAAAAAGATCTGTTTTGAGTCAGTCAGGAAAAAAGGCACGGCCAATGATTAAATTGGGACTGGTACAGCCAGAAACAGAACAACAAATACCGACTTGTGAACAAATCGCTAAGGAAGAAGCCTCTGTTTTATGGACATTTTCAGTCCTTCCTAAGGTGAAGGGAGCAACCTTTAAAGAGACAGACTTAAATTTAATGCTGAAATGGTTGAAGGCGTGTTATCCAGAGATTGATGAGTCTGCCCTACCAGAGGTCTTCTGTGGAATGTGGCAGGAGTTAAACCATGGGACGCAGCCACAAAAGACAGTTACGCTATGAAAATTTGTTAGTCATTCAAAGAACTATTTTAGAAATGATAGAAGCATTAAAAAAGAGATCATGGGGCCCAGTGCCCCCCCATCTACCCCCACCCACCTGCTCTTGAACCTCCTCCGATTGCTGCTTCGGCTCCGAAGACCAAAGGCAGAGATGAAGACGATCCTTTTGACTCAGGCCCTATTGACCCCGAGAAGGAGCCTGTGCACATTCACTGGACTGTTGCTGTTACTGTTCCTGAGATTCTGACACCTGATAATACTGATGCTGACCTGGATAATCCTTTTGACCTGGAGTGTATTCATCTGGAAAAATAACCTGATTTATATCCCCCAAATCCTCATGATAAATGGGTAATTCTAAAGGGAGAAGCGAGATGGGTGGAGAATGTAGATATATTGTGTACTTTCCCTGTGATATATGTGTTGGATCAAGACTTGCAGTGATATAGTCTCTGTGTGATACTTATGTACTAGAAGTTGGCAAGTATAAGTATGTCCATGTTTCTATTGACCCTTGGAGACCTTTTAGATACTGCTGGCCGCTTCTTCTGACATAGGCTGGCCACCTGTGTTAGAATGAGTGTGCATTTTGGTCAGTATGAAAGCCCAAGCCTCATGCAATGTGAGGGAGGCAGAGCCTCTGCAGGGATGCATGCTAAAGTTGAGTCTACCACCTTGCACTGCGATGATGCTTCTTGGAGCTGGTTTCCTGATAGTCTTCACAGGGTCCTTGTGCCACGTTCTGTATATGGGACCATGTAGTGGAAGTAATGGTTGTCTGGATTTTGTGTTTTAAATATCATAGTTGTGTGAAGTGTGCTTGTGGGATCCCATAAGTGTGTGCATATATGTGTGTGTGTGTATGTTGAGGGAGGACAGTGTTCTGTATATTTTTGTTGTTAGGTTCATGTAAAAGTTTTTAATGGGGAGCAGTTTAACATTTTGGACAAGAAAGGGTTAATGCAAAAGTGCCATTGCCAGCAGAGCAGCCTGGCGTTTGTAAAAAAAAAAAAAAAAGTGTGGACCCATGTTTACAGAAGCCAATTTTGCTCCTGGTGCTCCAGTGGAACGGGGCCGGGACGGACACTGGGGCCGAGGTAATAAACAAACCTCTCGATCTATTGAAGCATTGGGCAGTTTGTAAAGACACCATAAACAAAGCCTAAATGAACACCTGCAACATGCTGGGTGTGTGGTAGGAACCTTGCTCAGTGTGTTTAAAGTAACCTGAGGGTAAATCCAAAACTTAGAGAAACAGATCTATTGAAACAAGAACAGCTAACTAAAAAAGCGAAAGGGGCAGTGCAAGCACAAGCTTTATCAGCTGTCACCCAAGCAGCATCAGGGTAGCAGAAAAAGAAAGAAAAAAGTGGGTAATAACACAACAAACTCCTTGACTGTTAACACTTTGCAGTTTACTTCTGCAGCTGCTTTACATTCCTTTTGCATCAGAATGCTTCTGCTTTAGGAATCACTTTAACCTGTCTACTTCTCAAGAACTGATAACCTAGGGAAGGGGATGTATTTGTGTCCTCCTACTTACAGGTCCATGGCAACTGCCTGCAAAGTTTGTCAAGCCTTGCCATGATCTGAACAGATGAGTGAAAGAACCTAATGCCTCAGCTACAGGAGCTGATTGTGAATACCCCAAGCAGAATGACATAGAAGGAGAGAAAAACAAATGATTGCAAAGCATCACTTGGGGCAACTAAAAAGTAACAACTTGAATATGTGCACTTCTAAAAATAGCTGTTGTTAGAGGCTGTGATTTTCTGTATAAAACCACCTGTATTTAGTAGCCAATTGCTAATAAGAAACTACACCTTGTATTGTATGGATTTGTCACTTGTAAAAGAGATGTTAGAAAAGTCAAATTTGCAGCAACTGCTAGACAATGCTAAGGCCAAAGCTAGAAAGATTCTAATATAATGCTGGTGTTACAAAGCAGGTAGTAGCTACTCTGCTAATGTAAATCTGTGTGTGCTTTGCCATAGTAGTGACTTGTTACTGGATGAAACAGGTGAAACTCTGCTTTACTCACTGATGTTGATTCTATTAGACATGTGACTTTGCAAAACAGGGCTGCAATTGATTTTCTCCTCTTAGCACATGGGCATGGGTGTGAAATTTTGGAAGGAATGTGTTATATGAACTTGTCAGATCATTCAAAACCTATTCATGAAGGTATCCATGAGTTGAAAGATGGTGTGATGAAGTTAAGGGAAGAAGATGGAGATTGGCTATCGTCACTTTTTCTGGCTGGGGTATAGCTGGATGATTATTAGTCTTGGTCAAAAGAGGATTGATCTTGTTGCTTGTCTTTTTTGCCATTATTTGTATAGTACCTGGTTTGTTACAATGTATCCAACACATGGGTATAAATGCTACAAAGTGTTTTTGGCTTGTGCAACAAGAAAAAAGGGGAGATGGGAGTGGATTTTTACCAAAAGAACATCCATGTTCCGAAGTTAGCAAGTGCCTATGTGGAGCTCGACATGAGCCAAGGATGAAGAAAGCCATGGGTAAAGAAACAAAAGTAACAGTGCAAGCAAGATGAGAAGAAACTGGAATATGCTAAGATACAATAATGAACTGTTAGCAAGCTTTAAAGGCTAGGTTCTCATATGCTTAATTTAACCAATTGTAACTAGTTGCTGTGTGCTTCATTGTGTATGTATCCAATCTTAATACTGCAAGCCACTGATTATGTATCCGCTAATACAGCTAGCTATTGTATATGTATCCATGTATAATACAGTAGACTATTGTAAACAGGTACAGACGATGGTATAAAAAGAGATAGATGCCTTGTACTAAAAGAGGGAGTCAAATATCTGACCGAAACTGATAGGCTGGATTGGTTAATGAAACTCCTTAAAGGATGAGGAATTTCTGTATGGCTTAAGGATTTAATTGTATGAAGTTTGACTCTATTATGTATTCATAGCAGGTTGTATGTTACGATGTATAATATCTATGGTTAAGAAGAATTTGACATCCATCTGGATTGCTCAAAAACAAAAAGAGGGATTTGCTGGAGAACGGACATTTTGTGAGCAATCCAGCGACCTTGTTGTAAGGCAGCCTGCCTGAGAACAGAAACGGAGTCGAGATAAACCGTAGGCCATGGATTAGGGAGTAAAAGAAACACCAGCTGTAAGAACTCAGAGACAGGCAGCCCATGATTTACTTAAATGCTTTTTAGAAAAGCACATGTCTTAGATTTAGATATTAAGAAAAAGTTACCAGGATTGCTTACTTATGGGGTGACAAAAGGTTTCTTCAGTAACCCTGACACTGTATTTTTAGTTGATGAATGATGTAAATTTAGAGATCGGCTATAGGAGAATGTAATATCAGGAAATAAGACAGCTAAAAAACGAGGCTGTCCCTGGAGATAAGTTATTAATTGTATTAAACAACATCAAGCTGAAAAAAGAGTGGCCACAGTTGCCACAGCATATCTAGAGGGTAAAGAAACTCCTGAGGTTGCTGGAAAATTAAAAATTGGGCTGTGATAATATTCTGCGACCTCCAATAACACATACTATTGTAATTTCAAGTGCCTCACAGAAGGCAGACATGTCTACTCCCTCTGCTCCGCTTTGGCCAAGTATAGCAGATGGGGGGGGACACTTCTCCCTTCAGAGGAAGAAAAGCAATCATAATGATCATATTGGCACTCACCTTTGGACCCTGCATACTGAATAGACTCGCGTCATTTGTCAAGAACCGATTAGAGAAAATTAACATGATCTTAGTAGAATGCTGACAACTGCTTTAAGATTGTGCCTTATCAAGAATGTATTTGTCTAGTATGCCTTAGTACAAGTGTGCTTATCTACTGTGCCTTAGGTTTAGTATTATAAGATCATGATATATGCCTTTTACAATATTTGACTACTAATACTTAACCTTTTTAAACCTTTTTAAACATTTTTTAACGTGCAACTTTTTAACTTAACATAACTTAACGTAGCTTTTAACAACTAACATTTAATATTTAAATTTTTTAGCTTATTTCGTTAAGCATGGGGTGGGGGAGAAATGTGGTAGTTAGGGCATGGCGACCGGAAGATTTTGTGCTGTACGGAAAGATAGGGCTGCTCTCCTTGGCAGCCAATAATAGCTAGCTTATGATATAAGCAGACGGAAGTGACGTTGTAATCTCAGGACTATATAATGCTGTGTTTTTCGCAAATAAATTCCATTTGCCTTCCACCACATTGGTGTCGGAGTGCTGATGGACCGTACAACCTGAGATGTGGTCGTCGAGTCGTTCCTGAACCAGGTCATCACGCCTCAGCGAAGGAGACATTCCATTTTGACTTAACTAATATTTAATCATAATATTAAAAATGCATATTTGTCTTAATTATCAGGATGGTGGGAATGTGACGCTCCAGGGCAGCCTTGGATGCAGCGATCATGATATGGTAGAATTCAAAATCCTCAGGATGGTGAGAAGAGCGTGCAGCAAGCTCACTGCCCTGGACTGCAAGAGAGCAGACTTTGTCGTCTTCAGAAACCTGCTTAGTAAGGTTCCATGGGATAGAGCCTTAAAGGGCAGGGGGACCCAAGACTGCTGGATAATATTCAAGGATCACCTGCTGCAAGCTCAGGAGTGTTGCATCCCAACTAGAAGGAAGTGCAGCAGGAGGGCCAGGAGACCTCCTTGGATGGATAAGGAGCTGCTGNTTTGTTGTCTTCAGAAACCTGCTTAGTAAGGTTCCATGGGATAGAGCCTTAAAGGGCAGGGGGACCCAAGACTGCTGGATAATATTCAAGGATCACCTGCTGCAAGCTCAGGAGTGTTGCATCCCAACTAGAAGGAAGTGCAGCAGGAGGGCCAGGAGACCTCCTTGGATGGATAAGGAGCTGCTGAGGAAAATTCAAAGGAAGAAAGAGGCTTATAAAAGGTGGAAGCAAGGACGGGCAGCCTGGGATGAATACAGGGACGTTGTGTGGGAAGCTAGGGACCACGTAAGGAAAGCTAAGGCCCAGTTAGATTTAAACTTAGCTAGGGATGTTAAGGATAACAGGAAGGGATTCTATAGGTACATTGTGAATAAAAGACAGACCAGGAACAACTTAGGCCCCCTCCGGAAGCTATCGGGTGAACTGGCTATGCAGGATTTGGAGAAGGCTGAGGTTCTGAACAACTTCTTTGCCTCAGTCTTGAATGGGAAAGGCTCTGACTGCACCACCCAAGTCTTGGAAGTGAGANCTGCATCCAAGGCTGCCCTGGAGCGTCACATTCCCAATGAGCCCTTCCCTGTTGGTGAGCACGAGGTCAAGCAGGGCACCTCTCCTTGTCAGCTCCTCTATTACTTGCAGAAGGAAGTTGTCTTCCACACAATCGAGGAACCTCCTGGATCGCTTGTGCCGGGCCATGCCGTTGCTCCAACAGATGTCTGGGTGGTTGAAGTCCCCCATGAGAACAAGGGCCTGCGAGCTTGAGGCTTTTCGTATTTCTCTGTGGAGTGCTTCATCCACAGAGTCCTCTTGATCAGGAGGTCTGTAACAAATCCCCACAGTAATGTCTCCCATCACTTTTCTCCCTTTAACCCTGACCCACAAACTCTCTGTTAACTGCTCACCTGTCCCCAGAGAGTGTTCCATAGTCTCCAGCCTATCCCTAACATAAAGGGCAACTCCCCCTCCCTGCCTACCAGGCCTGTCTTTCCTAAAGAGCCTGTAACCTTCCATTCCAACACTCCAGTCATAGGAGCCATCCCACCATGCTTCTGTGATGCCTATTATATCATACCCCGAAGATGGGCACACATGTCTAATTCCTCTTGCTTGTTTTCCAAGCTACGTGCATTTGTGTAGAGACACCTGAGCTGAGCTCCAAATGAAGCCGGCTCATTGGCTGAAGCATCTGGAATGTTGCTATGCTTCTCCAAGCATTTTTTATAGGTGGTAGCAACTGACTGCGTGTGTTGGGATGGACCAACGCTCCCCTCCCCCAACATATCTTGTTTAAAGCATCCTTGAGAAGTCTGACAAGCCTCTTACCAAGCCCACTCTTCCCCTTATTTTCAGAGCATGTTCACCATCCCTAGTAGACTGTGGGTATCCAAACCCTTCACCATGACACCACTCTTGTAACCATTTATTAACCTGTCCAATCCTTCTGGATATTTTAAGGTCCTCCCCTGTATCCTGGAGAACGGATCAAAAAAACAATCTGAGCTCCAGAGCTCCTAACCACCTCTCCCAGGGCTCTGTAATCCTTCTTTATGTCCTTCAGGCTACTACTATCTATGTCCCTGGTACCCACAAGGATCACTAGAAGTGGGTAATAGTTCATGGGACTTACCAGAGCAGGCAGCCTCTCCGCATTATTCCTGATCCATGCTCCGGGTAGGCAACAGACCTCCCTTGAGACCGGATCAGGCTGACAGATGGGTGCCTCTGGTTCTCACTTGGAGTATTGTGTGCAGTTCTGGTGTCCTCAACATCAAAAGGACATGGAACAAGTCTAGAGGAGGGCCACAAAAATGATCGGGGGACTGGAGCATCTCCCATACAAAGACAGGCTGAGAGAGTTGGGGCTGTTCAGCCTGGGGAAGAGAAAGCTTCGTGGAGACCTCCTGGCAGCCTTCCAGTATCTGAAGGGGGCCTATAGGGATGCTGGGGAGGGACTGTTCATTAGGGACTGTAGTGACAGGACAAAGGGGAACGGGTTCAAATTTAAACAGCGGAGGTTTATATTGGATATAAGGAAGAAATTCTTTCCTGTTAGGGTGGTGAGATGCTGGAATGGGTTGGGCAGGGATGTTGTGAGTGCTCCATCCCTGTCAGTTTTCAAGGCCAGGTTGGATGAAGCCTTGGGTGGCATGGTTTAGTGTGAGGTGTCCCTGCTTCTGGCAGGGGTGTTGGACGTAGATGATCTTAAGGTCCCTTCCAACCCTAACTATTCTATGATTCTATGATTCTACACTTCTCCTTATTTAGACAGTGGTCAGAATCTGACATTTTAAATGCATCCATAGTTCTTACTGACTTTCATATAATCATTGAATGGTTTCGGTTGGAAGGGACCATAAAGCTCATTTAGTTGCAACCCCCTGCCACAAGCAGGGACACCTTCCACTAGACCAGGTTTCTCCAGGCCCCGCCCAACAGCTCAGTTCTCAGTTGTGTTTTGTGGAATGCCATGCAGGATTGGTTAAGTGGCTATTTGTTATTAATTGGGAAAGTTCAGCACTATGAACCCAGACATGCTTAAAATCTAGGCTGTTGAAAGACACAGTATGTAACATCCTATATAATTTTTAATAATACTTCAGTGAAGCTCTGTGGCAGAAAATGAACCAGTATTATAAAAGCTTTCATTCATTTTACTGGAGCAGATTACTTTTTATGACATCATAAACTTTTCTCTCCTAGCCTTGTTGTCATAGAACTCAGAAGAAAGTAAGTTTTACAAGACTGGTAAATCAGAAAAAGTTAAGGCAAAGTACATGTATTTTTGCTCTTTGCAAAGCTGATATTTTGCCAAAAAATTAGAATGGAATTAATTTACATCTGCCAAAGACACTGGGCTGTGTGGTGCTGGAGGGAGGGACTGAGATCCAGAGGAACCATGACAAGCTAGAGAGATGGGACTGTGAACCTCATGGAGTTCAACAAGGACCTGGGTTGGAGCAATCGCAAGCACAAACACAGGCAGTGTGGAGATTAGATGGAGCATCCCTGAGGAGAAGGACTCTGGGGTGCTAGTTGAGAAGCTCAGCAAGAGCCAGCAGTGTGTGCCTGCAGCCATATGGAATGTCTTTAAACTGGCAGAGGGAAAATTTAGATTGGGTATTAGGAAGAAATTCTTCACTATGAGGGTGGTGAGGCCCTGGCACAGGTTGCCCAGAGAAGCTGTGGCTGCCCCATCAATAGTCACAGTGGAGATGTGAAAATACTGCAAGATATCTATATCTTTCAGAACATGGTTTTAGTTATTTAAATTGAGCACATGCTGAAAGACTGTAGATTAGAGCCCACACACTTCAGTTCCTCAANGCCCCATCAATAGTCACAGTGGAGATGTGAAAATACTGCAAGATATCTATATCTTTCAGAACATGGTTTTAGTTATTTAAATTGAGCACATGCTGAAAGACTGTAGATTAGAGCCCACACACTTCAGTTCCTCAAAGCTCTACAGCAAACTAAAGATTAGCTCCCATACTGCAGTGAGCAAAGGCATTATTTGCAAGGTCAAATGCTATAATGAAATATCAGGCCTATTGCTTCTCATCAAGTAACACATTTTCCCATGAGTTATCATCTCAAGAAGTAAGAAGTGCCTTTAAAAGCCTCCATGCATACAGACACACAGTAATGTTAGAATTAATTGTGAGCTACTTGCAATTAACTATGATTGTCTCCCCTTTTTCATCCCACTCATGAAATCTTTAAGACAGGACAATAAGCAATAGAAATAAGATTTCTCATAGATTAATTTTTCACTGAATCCTGTAATAATTAGTTAATATGAAATATGTAGAGATGATCGGCTCTCCTTCAGGAAAATAACAATAGATATGTAAATACATATTCATAGAAATGCATACATATATATACAGAATTTACAAGATGCATTGTATATCCTTTTAAGATTCTGATAAAGATAGGTATAGTTCTCTTTAAAAACCCAAGGAAAAAGCATAGTTTTACATACAAATTACATCAGAAAAAATTAAATACTTTTACTTGCTGAAAAAAATTCAGTTTGCAGTTTGAAATCATCAGTGGTGGTTTCTCTTTTATTTTTTATATAGAAGAATAGAATAGTTTAGCTGGAAGAGATCTACAATGATAATTTAGTCCAACCGCTTGTCTGAAAGAAATATTCTGAATCTACTTTAACTGCCTGACCACACCAGGGCTAAACAAAAGTTAAACATATTATTAAGAGCATTGTCCAAAGTGCTCTTTGAGAGCATGAGTAGAAACAGGAGTAGATGGCAACAGAGGTTAAAAAATGTATGAATTGTTGAAGTAGATGAGTGGTTGAAAGATCCATTTCCAGCATGATATCCCCATCCCAAGACACATGAAAGAATTGTTATTTAAAATGCACACCCTTGAACCATAAATACCATGTGAACACTTCAAATCTCTTACTGCACATTGAAAGATCTTATATAAATATTTGATATGCATGTCCCTTGTAAAGAAAAAACTGGAAGCTAAAGGAAGCAAAAGGAAGGGAGGATTTGACCTAGAATTTCTAACATAACTGCACTGAGCTTTGAAGAAAAAATAATACATAGAAACACAAGAAAAGTAGATCTGGATTGCCAAATGAATAGAAATTATGAACACTCTTCAGTATCAAGGTGATGATAGGAAGGCAATTTTAACAGATTGAACAATCATTTTACTAATGTTATATATCAAAAAGACATCACAAGTTTGGCATCAAAAATTTGGGCTCCAAACCAGCTAGTTACCTTTTGAAAAGGTAGGAGAAAATAGCAATTAGTGACTTGGGCTGGTATGGGACCTTAGATACAGAGGAGATTATTAAGTTTAGAATTCTCCACTTTTCCCAGACTAATTGTCCTTGGTTCAGCAGTAACAGTCATTTTTCTCCTTCTTAGTAGCTGGTGCAGTGCAATGTTTTTGACTTTCAGCCTGAGAACAATACTGATAACATTGATGTTTTTAGTTGTTGCTAAGTCATGTTAACTCTGATCAAGGACCTTGTGAGTGTCATGCTGTGGTGGATCATTCTGGGTTGAGCAGTGATGACTTCTTAGTTGCTTGGCATAAGTTAGGCTTTGCTTGACATAAGTAAGCTTTTATGTTTGACATAAGTTAGGCCCTTAGAAACAGCAAGTTTTGGGAAAGCAACTTTGAGCCAGTTTAAGATAAGTAAGGAGAAGTAAAAAGTGGAAGTCATGTTGGCAGATGGCATAACACTTACTGAATATGCCAGATTAGCAAGATGATGTAGTTGGGTGTAAAAGTACCAACTAGAATTAGCAACAGTTTTGAAACCTACCAATCAGGGTTCGGACAAGGTGCTGATAAAGTAAGAATAAAGTGCTGATAATGTAAGAATTAATATTAATGCAAACATAAGCGCTTTGTAACCCTATAAAAGCGATCGGTGTTTGGAATAAAGATGGCATTCGCTTGATCACATTGATCATCTAAACGTTGTCTGTGACTCCCACATCAACATCATGCTCTGCCAGGGAGGAGGGGAAGTTGAGAGGAAGCAGAGACAAGACACATGACCCAAACTATCCAAAGAAGTGTTCCATACCACAGCACATCATGCCCAGGATGTAGAACTGGGGGCAGTTACCCAGAAGGGCTAGATCACTGCTTGGTCACGTTGGGTATTGGTCAGCTGGCAGTGAGCTATTGCATTCTCTTCCCCTGTTATTTTCCTTACCATTATTATTATTGGTGACAGCAGCAGTGGTTTGTGTTATACTTTAGTTACTGGAAGAGAAGGCTGCGTGGAGACCTCCTAGCAGCCTTCCAGTATCTGAAGGGGGCCTACAGGGATGCTGGGGAGGGACTCTCATTAGGGACTGTAGTGATAGCACAAGAGATAACAGTTTCAAACTTAAACAGGGGAGGTTTAGATTGGATATAAAGAAGAAATTCTTTCCTGCTAGGGTGGTGAGGCACTGGAATGGGTTGCCCAAGGAAGTTGTGAGTGCTCCATCCCTGTCAGTGTTCAAGGCCAGGTTGGACAAAGCCTTGGGTGGAATGGTTTAGTGTGAGGTGTTCCTGCTTCTGGCAGGGGGGTTGGAACTAGATGATCTTAAGGTCCCTTCCAACCCTAACTATTCTATGAGTCTATGATTCTATGACTGTTCTTATCTCAACCTGTGGGAGTTACATTCTTTTGATTCTCCTCCCCACCCCTCCAGGAATTGGGGAAGAGGGGGAGTGACATTGAGACTGTGTGGTTCTGATTCATGGTTGGGCTTAAACCACTACACTAATTCCTAGCATGGAGACCCCAAATAATTCATACTGAATTATAGCATAAAAACTTTAAGAAAAAAATAGAAGAAATAAAGACTGTACTCTTCCAGGTTACTGGAAGATAACTAAAACAATGGACACCTTTCTGAACTCTAGATACAATTGTAGAAGATAAAATGGAGGCTGAATAGGTAATAATTCCAAACTGTAAGATGGGAAGCCTCAGTATCACATTCGCAAGAAATAAACTATGTTCCCTGTGCTCATAATGTGAACATACTAACAGCTAGAAGCTCTTTCCTCTTCTCAGCAAATCTAATATTAAAAAAGCTCAAAGTATTTCATATTGAAGGCAAGTTGATATGGCTAAATCTTAAATTGTTAGTATGTTTTATTAGAATATAAATGGTCTTACACACTTTGTGGTTAGGCCTTGTGTTAGGCTCTGTCTTGCTACAGAACGACTGCTGTGGTTGGTAGGTCATAGTGTATCTTGAGAAATGACACCAAAAACTAAAATAAGGTAATTTTCTAAATATGAATTCAGAGCAGAGGAAGGTCATTATATTCACAGAACCACAAAATCATAGAATGGTTTGGGTTTGAAGAGACCTTAGAGCTCATCCAGTTCCAATCCCCTGCCATGGACAGGGACACCTTCCACTACACCAGGTTGCTCCAAGCCACATTCAGCCTGGCCTTGAATACTGCCAGAGCTGGGGCAGCTACAGCTTCTCTGGGCAACCTGTGCTAGAGCCTCATCACCCTCACAGGGAAGAACTGCTTTCTAAGATCTCATCTCAACCTCCCCTCTGTCAGGTTAAAGCCATTTCCCGTTGTTCTGTCACTACACACCCTTGACAAAGGTTTTGACAGCTTTCTTGTAGCCTCCCTGTAGTTATTAACCTCAGTACTTAGCTGTAATGACTCAAGAAAAACATTGCAACTGTGAATATGTTTTTATAAACAATATGTTTATAAAAACATATTTTTGCCTTTTGTTTACTTAGCAGGTCCATTAAACTGGGATTTTATAAATTAGAGTTACTTGTTTAACAATTCACTAACATGTATCAATTTGATAGTAATGATGTTTTTCCATAAGTAAAAGGTTGCTCACTCAAATTGCTCATTTACACATTTTTGAAATCTTGATTCTGTTAAACCCCTAACCAGTCTGTTATAAAAACTGTCCTGGGCCCCAAATGACATTAAAGAGCTTGCCATAGAAGGGGCATATGTCATAAACATGGTAGCATTTCTTATGAACTTTTGGTGATGAACTTGTAGACATCATCATCAGAACTGAAAAAAAAAAAACAACCCAAATCAAAGAACAGAAAATGTAAAGCATCATTTATGATTACTGAGTAATTAAAAGAGAGTTTGAAGCTTTGTGTGGTTTTTCTTTGCTTTTGAAAAGCCGGGGGTTTGATGCATTTCAGCATACGTAATTTTGCTACATCATATACTTTATACTTGTTTATCAAGATGTTTGGTATGGGAAAGGTGAGAAAAAGCTTAAGAAGTGCATATGGCAGTGGACTGGGAGGAAAATGCTTGGAAGAACATAGGAACACAAACCTACAGGAAAAATCATATTATTTTCCATTTCTATTAATGCAGATAAAGAACTTGTGTCTTTTTTTTTAATAATGAAGAGGAATGAATAACCTTTCAAAATGCATATTCAGAAATGCCAGAGATGAACCATGTATACATGATGCTGCTTCTAGACAAAAATATTATGGGCAAGATTGTTCCATATGTCTTGTGCATTCAGAGAGATTTTTGAAGGAAAACTTGTGTTAGTAAGAAGAGTATATATATATGTGTATATATATATATGCAACATCCAATTAAAATTGTGCATTTACTTGTGGCATGTAAGTATATTTTCATTTTAGCTTTTAAAAATATGTACCAAGTTTACTGCACAAATATATTCCTCCATCTTTAACAACATAGTAAATCAAGGAAATCTGGTTGTGCTTGTTCTAAGTGTAAAGTGTAGCATACCATATATGTAAGCCAAAATGACCGTTAAATCACACAATCTTGGTGGAATTAGTATAACTCTTGACAGTTATCTCAACATTACTGTGTTCTAACTGAACAGCTTTGGAGGAGGTCTATCATCAACCTGAAATTTCAAGAACCTAAAGGTCAGCTTTGATGGTAAATACATATATTTATTGAAATGGTATGAGATCATGAGCTTCATTTTTACAGACTTTGAAGACATTTATTATCTTCTGTTTCAGACACAGCTGTGACAGATATTTGGGTTCATTTACTTTTTGCATTAAGGTGTTCATGCTGAATTGGAAATAAAAATAATACGGAATATTTCTGGTTTTTGTCTGCAAGGGACAAAGTGGAAGTTTTTACCTGTAGAATATAAAAATATTTATACAATCCCTAAACCCTAATAGATTATTAGAGAGTGTAAGCTTTCCATTGTGGTAGTTAGGGCATGGGGACCGGAAGATTTCGTGCTGTACAGAAAGATAGGGCTTCTCTCCTTGGCAGCTAATAATAGCTAGCTTATGATATAAGCAGACGGAAGTGACGTTGTAATCTCAGGACTATATAATGCTGTGTTTTTCGCAAACAAATTCCATTTGCCTTCCACCACATTGGTGTCGGAGTGCTGATGGACCGAACGACCTGAGATGTGGTCGTCGTGTCGTTCCTGAACCAGGCCATCACGCCTCAGAGAAGGCAACAAGTGGTGCCGAAACCCAAGAGCCTCGGTGATGAGAAAAATTCTGGGAATCGGTGTCCTGGGTTCAGCAGTTGCAGTCAGTTTTTCTTCTCTTTAGTAGCTGGTGTTTTGACT
>NDXB01008271.1:0-31619 GCA_002631895.1 Agapornis roseicollis
AGAGGATGTAGGGAGGCAATTAGGACAGCTAAGGCCTCCTTGGAACTTAATCTTGCGAGTCGGTTTAAGGTTAATAGAAAAGGCTTCTTCAAATACATAGCAGGCAAAACTAACACAAGAGGTAATATAGGCCCACTGCTGAATGAGGTGGGTGCCCTGGAGACAGAGAATATAAAGAAGGTGGAGGTGCTGAATGCCTTCTATGCCTCTGTCTTTATTCCTGCGGACTCTCCCTGGGGGCCCCAGATTCCTAAAGCCCCAGAAGGAGTCAGGACAAAGGAGGAGTTTGCTTTGGTAGATGAGGGTTGGGTTAGGGATCAGTTAAGCAATCGGGACATCTATAAATCGATGGGTCTGGATGGAATACACCCACGGGTGCTGATTGAGCTGGCAGAGGTCATTTCTAGGCCGCTCTCCATCCTCTTTTGTAAGTCGTGGGAAACGGGAGAGGTGCCTGAGGATCGGAGGATGGCGAATGTCACCCCAGTCTATAAGAAGGGCAAGAAGGAGGACCCGGGTAATTATAGACAGCTCAGCCTTACCTCTATCCCTGGAAAGGTGATGGAACAACTTGTTCTTGACACTATCTCTAGACATATCAAGGATGAGGGGGTCATGAACAGCAGCCAACATGGTTTTACCAAGGGGAGGTCATGTTTGACCAACCTTATAGCCTTCTATGAGGAGGTAACTAGGTGGTTGGATGATGGTAGAGCTGTAGATGTCATCTTTCTTGATTTCAGTAAGGCATTTGATACTGTCTCCCACAGCATCCTCATAGATAAGCTAAGGAAGTGTGGGTGTGATGATCAGGTAGTGAGGTGGATTGAGAACTGGTTGAAAGGAAGAAGGCAGAGAGTTGTGGTCAGTGGGGCAGAATCCAGCTGGAGGTCTGTGACCAGTGGAGTCCCTCAGGGGTCGGTGCTGGGACCGGTGCTGTTTAATATTTTCATCAATGACCTGGATGAGGGACCTGAGTGTACCCTCAGCAAGTTCGCTGATGATACTGAACTGGGAGGAGAGGCTGACACACCAGAAGGCTGTGTCTCCATTCAGTGAGACCTGGACAGGCTGGAGAGTTGAGTGGGGAGAAACTTGATGAAATTCAACAAGGGCAAGTGTAGAGTCTTGCATCTGGGGAAGAACAACCCCATGGACCAGTACAGGTTGGGGGTTGACCTGCTGGGAAGTAGTGAAGGGGAAAGGGACCTGGGGGTCCTGGTGGATGAGAGGATGACCATGAGCCAGCAATGTGCCCTTGTGGCCAAGAAGGCCAATGGCATCCTAGGGTGCATTAGAAAGGGTGTGGTTAGTAGGTCAAGAGAGCTTCTCCTCCCCCTCTACTCCGCCTTGGTGAGGCTGCATCTGGAATATTGTGTCCAGTTGTGGGCCCCTCAGTTCAAGAAGGACAGGGAATTGCTTGAAAGAGTCCAGCGCAGAGCCACAAAGATGATGAAGGGAGTGGAACATCTCCCTTATGAGGAGAGGCTGAGGGAGCTGGGTCTCTTTAGCTTGGAGGAGACTGAGGGGTGACCTCATCAGTGTTTACAAATATGTAAAGGGTGAGTGTCAGGATGATGGAGCCAGGTTCTTTTCAGTGATGTCCAGTAATAGAACAAGGGGCGATGGGTGTAAACTGGAGCATAGGAGGTTCCATATGAACATCAGGAGAAACTTCTTTACTGTGAGAGTGACAGAGCACTGGAACAGGTTGCCCAGGGGGGTTGTGGAGTCTCCTACGTTGGAGATATTCAAGGCCTGCCTGGACAAGTTCCTGTGTGATGTAATTTAGGTTACCCTGCTCTCACAGGCGGATTGGACTAGATGATCTTTCGAGGCCCCTTCCAACCCTTAGGATTCTGTGATTCTGTGAGTATTCAAATTTCTCCACAAAGCAGACAATTAAGAATGTGCCATTAAAGTTGTACTTTTAAAGACATTAAACTGGTTTATCTTTAGGGGATTAAAATTCAGAAAACACCAGGTTATAAAATAAAATTAGTTGGGAAGAAGTAATGACACTTCCGGTGCTATGTTAGCCCCTGGACCCCTGTCAGTTTTTGTCATAAAATTAATTGCATCATATAGGCTTCTTTGTTTACATTACATAATGAAATGTCAAACCATAATCCCAGTTGTGTGACATATATTTCTCATAAAGATTCCATATGTGCTCACAAACTGTGTATAGAACTTTCCATCCCCTGAACTAATCTGAAAATCTACCCACTGAGGTAGAGCTATTAGGCCTAAAAGGGAGCAAGACAAACTAAACTCCTACAAGTTAGGCAACTGTTGGTGTTCATAACTTTAGAAACACACTCATTTCTCATTTAAACCATCTTGGTCTTCCCATTTATTTTAGGACTGGATGAATCAGGCTTACACTGGCCTTTCTAACCACTGAGACAATGCTACATCAGTTCCTATGCAGATGGTTACAATTGCAGCCACCTAATTATTAGTATTATTTTAATATTGCAGCTGGCTTTAAAACTGAAGCTGTCATGCTTCTCACAAATACTTGCTATTGGATGTTTCAAAGCAATACTTGTTATTGTTTTGAAAACAAAAAACTATGGAAAATTTGGACATGTTAAATATTTAAATAATTAACAATAATATAAAATGTATGTAAACAATCATAATTCATATTGTAGAGAAATGCAAAATTCAGTATATGTTTGCAGCAAGTCATCATCTGACATTAAGAAACTCTCCAATTGAAACAATATTCCATTATGGAAATGATAAATGTTGACTCTTGGCTATATAAAAGTCTTATCGTATACTTCACAAAATTGGCAGAAGTATTATCATTATTATAATGATAAATATATTAATATTTATGTTCAGGAAAAAAAAACAACAACAAAGACCCCAAAGAAGTTACAGAGCAAATTTGAATGCAAATATAACCTAGCTCTGAATCCCTTCATATCTCTCATATAATTTTCAACACAAACAGGACAAGCCACCTGTAAGTGACATGCTAATCATGTACTAAAAATATTTCAAGAAAGTGTAGCTTAAGACATAATAATAAGTGAGAAACCTTACTGCATTCAGCTCTGGGGCTGCCAACACAAGAGGGATGAGGGTCTGTTGAAGCATGTTCAGAGGAGGTTCACAAGGATAATGAGAGGACTGCAGCACCTCTCCTATGAAGACAGGCTGAGAGAGTTGGGCTTTTTCAGCCTGGAGAGGAGAAGGCTCCAGGGAGACCTTAGAGCAGCTTCCAGTGCCTAAAGGGGCTACAAAAAAGCTGGAGAGGGGCTTTTGACAAGGGCAGGTAGTGACAGGACAATGGGGAATGGCTTTAAACTGACAGATGAGAGATTAAGGTAGGCTACTAGGAAGAATTTATTTATTGTGAGGGTGGTGAGACACTAGCACAGGTTGGCCAGAGAAGTGTGCCTGCCCCATCCCTGAAGTGGCAAGGCCAGGTTGAACAACCTGTTCAAGCAGAAGGTGTCCCTGCCCGTGGCTGAGGGGGGGGTTGGAACTAGATGATCCTTAAGGTTCTTTCCAACCCAGAACATTCTATGATTCTATGGTTTGATGAAATCAACATTAATAAAATATGTTAAAAAGGATGTAATGTTTTGTTAACTCTAATTGAATGTGAAATTGCCATGAATGTATAATCATTCTTAAATTACGGGAATACATTTTAATTTGACTGTACCTGAATGGTACACCTTTTACTTTGAGAGTTGAGTATATGTAGAACTCAGTTGCATACATGACTTTAATCAGGGAAATAAATCAATGGCAAGTACTTGTATTTGAACATTTGTTATGCTAGTGGTAGTAAACTCAAAATTACTTCAATTTGACAAGCTCCATCCTTGTTCATTCTCCATTCAATTATTTCTATGTTGTCAGAACAGCACAAAAGAGGACAAAACATACAAACATGTGTGAAGGGAATTAAAGTAATTCTTCTGTTTAAGGCAACTGCCATGCAATAAATGAATTTCAAACATTTATCTCCCAATGCTGCTTTGCAAAAACAATTTGCTTAAATCCTTCCAAGCACAGTGAATGTCTAACTAAACAGAGGCAGAGACAATGTGAAGCTGTGCTAACCTATGCAAAGGATTGACTGAAGACCTTTCTGACATCTAGAGCATTTAAATTAAATCCCAAAGGACTCAGAGTTTTTATGAAACTGTCTCCCCTGATCCATGGAATAAGCAGACTGTGCTAGTCCTACACTTAGACTAGAATACATCTTCCCCTATTTAACTTACCTGGAAAAAAGGAAAGACCCTAATTTCACTCTGGCCTGCTGCACCTGCTTGCATAAGAGAAGAATCAGTGGTGATTTAGGGGTGGCTGTCCTTGCTGAGTTAGGACTTACAAATGTGAGTAGGCCACAGAGTAATATGCCCAGCCTCATAGTCCCTGGTCCCTCTACTTTCTATCACGTGGCTACAAGAGGCAACCTAAGTCTGAGTCTGAATTCACAAATTGATGGAAAATGTTATCATTAGGGCTTATTCATATACTGCAGATGGATGCTATGTTTACCTAGTGAAGGCACAATTTATGTGCTATTTGTAGACACAAATTATGTACACAAGATTGTGCTGCATGTGGCTGAGCATATCCAGCTTTGACAATCTGCCCCTCTTGGAGTTACCATTCTGTAGTTTTCACTGCTGTATGGCAGGAGCTGGCTTCTGTGTCATGCTGTATTAGAAAGGTTTCTTTTGATAGAAATAAAGCATTAAATGAAATAAACCAGTCGCCTTGTCTTTATTAACAGATCTCCTACTTAAGTCCTAGTAACTGGTGTTACTGGGTTTTTTTCTAAGAAACATCTCATCCTTTATTGCATGCAGACTGAAAAGATATTCACATTAAATTAACCTACATTAGCCTGTTGTCATTCTTAATAATTACAATACATAATCAAAATCAAACTGAAATTGACTTTTCAATATATCAAAATAACTATGATGAAGCAGACATACGATTGATATTCACTTGAGAGGTGTAAATATAAAAGAGCATATTAGTTCTGTGTAGCCTCAACCTCTCTCATATGATTGTTAATCAATCAGGTGAATTCAAGTTCAGAGCACTTCTACCATCAGTGATTAATCTCTTAATCTTAAGGGAAGGAGATGCTACCGTTTAAAATAACATTGAAGGCTAATCAAAAAACACATCAGCTAAATTCCTCTCATTTAAAGAAATCAATCAACCTATGGATTATTACCCATTGCTCTGCCCTATTAATATTTGCATTCATTCATATTTTGAAAATGGGATACTTGTGTGATCTCACCAGTAATGAATGTGAGGTTTGGCTTTTTCTCTCCTCACTAAATGCACTAATTTTTGCCTCTTCTCTGACATGTTTTCTGCAAACTCCTGTGTGTTTCCTATGCATGTAATTCTTATAGGGTAATTTCTATAGGTACTGGAAGTCTTTAATTCTGTTTATTCTACAGTGACTCTTTGCAAAGAGTCCCTTGAGAGTTTATATCAAGGATGCAATGGTAAAATGCACTATAACAATGAACATCAAGTACATTTGTAAATATGGTATTTCTTTTGAGGTATGAATGTATGTTACCTTTTTGAGGAGAAAAACAGATACAGCGTAATAGAGCAAGAATTAACAAATACCCTCCAGTTTTAATCTGCTTTGGTACTACTGAAAAGATAGTGATAAACGGACATAAAATTAGCAGAAAACAAAAACCTAAGACCAGATTAAACCAGAAAAATATTAACAGAAGTGTTGATAGTTTGCATTTTTTTCAACATAAATATATATAGCTGAGTCAGAAATAGATAGCTTTACACAAGTGCCGCAAACACTGTCATACTGAATAAGGTTAAGATATTGCAGCCAATACACTCCAACACAGCTTAAAATAGCCAGTTAATAAAAAAAAAAAAAGTGTACTTTTTTGTATTTTTCTCAGGCTTCAGGGGAAATAATTAAGCAAATACTATCCATCAGCAAAATCAGAACAAATAACCAGTAAACGTTCAGCAGTACAAGGGACATATATACATTTAAATGCCATTACATTAGATGTATGAGTAAAGTAACACACCTTATGCAGTGGAAAAATCTGTGAAGAGTAGAATAAACACTTTGAATTCCATCCTTTTCCTACCTTTTTTCTACCTAGTAAATTTACTATCACTTCAACCACAGAGTGCTGCTATTTTATCTAATCAATGAATATCACTGCCTAATTTCTCAAGGCCCAGTTCATGAGGTAATTTGCACAGCTGTAAAATTTTTCCTCTCTCTTTACAAAGAAAGGTATTACAATGCAGCAACAGACCTTTTCAGTGGAGGGAAGCAAAACCAAAAATCACAGAAGATGAGAATTATTGTTTCAGGTGAGAAAAGTTTTTCTTAAATAAGAATATCTAGGTTGGATGGTATGGGTCATTTTCCCTTGAATTTCTGAGGAATGAGTGGTAACTGGTAATGAAATGTTGTGTCTTCTTCCTCAAAATCACCACAGAGCTTAGCTCCAGTTCAGTAACACCTAAAAGGCACCTCTGACTGTCTGTCACGTTTGGTACTATATGACTCAAATTGTTGCACTATATATATATCTCATATATATATTTTAAAGTAAAAACCCTGTATCATAATGAAGATCTCCACAAAACCCATTGACATTAACTAGAACCTATCATGGCAATTATAGCAGCATGGAGGAAGTTATCAGAAATTTTGGAGTTCTGTGTCCTGTTTGTGTCTGGTTCCAAAACCAGAACTTCATAGATATTTTAGCTACAAACAGTAAATAAGAAAGATGTCAAGGCAAACTTACTTTGATTGCTATGAAAAATGAAAAAGAACTGACAATCGGAAGTGCTAACTAGACAAATTTATATCCCTGGGTATTTTTCAGGCACTTCATTCACCAGCCCACCCAATCTTTGATGATTTCATAAGGCACAGAGAAGATATGTTGGCCACAAGAGGGCTCACATAATTTATAGGAGTTTTTTTTTGTTTTTTAAATACGAGTATAATGAAATTATAACAAGATTCAGGCTACATTCAAGGCAGATGTCTGCTGTCCAGGGAGTAATGTTGTCATAAAAAAATAATTGGTGTGGTTCTTAATAAACTATCAGAAAGAAATGAATCAAGAGTTCAAGGCCAGGTTGGACAGAGCCTTGGGCAACATGGTCTAGTGTGAGGTGTTCCTGCCAATGGCAGAGGGGTTGGAACTAGATGATCTTAAGGTCCTTTCCAACACAGACCATTCTATGATTCTGTGTTCTTATAGTCTATTCGTATCTCACCATTAATTGGCTTTTCATCAAAATGCCTCTGTTTCTATGATGCTGTAACAATTAGCTATATATAAAATGACAAATCAATCTGTTATTTAAACAAATGATTTTAATGGTCTCTCTTAAAATATCCTCCAGTACCTACCTATTCAGGTAACACTGTATATACTCATTAAAGCAGACCTAGTAAGAATAATAGAATTTTATTTTTCTATGGAGACTTGCATTACGACTGAAAACACTGATAGCACTGTCATTATATTATCAGCATAGCGTATTGTCACCATTTTCAGATGAGAAGATAAGTTGGGGCCTTTTTCAATGAATGCTGAACTTAATGAGCTTAGAGATATTGTATCAAACTAAACAAGCATGATGTACAATACAGTGAGTATCCTGTGTGATGAGTGTACCTTCATTGCAGTTCACTATTTGTAGATGTGAACTACTGAATTTCCACACCTTTGGTGTTGTGGAAATAAAAATATACAGGAAAAGGTCTGTCTGAAGCACAGCAGAATGTGCTGTTGGTGTTGTTCTTTAAAACTTGCTATCAGTTCAGATGAATTTGCAATAAACTTGAAATTTCTGGGGAAAAAATATTGGAAAGAATGAAATAAAATGTTTACGTGATTAAATTGATTCCTTCAGGACTCTGTAAATTTAAAGTTTGTCTGATTTATCCCTACAGCATTGGCAAAGACACCACCAAGAACATATTAAATTCATTTAACATCTGCAAGGACTCTACTGTTGCCATTCCAGGCAACACTCACATGCAAACTACCTGTGACTGCAACCTCTACAGCTTTCATATCTTGTCCCAGAGCCTTCAGACTGTAGCTCCTGGGTTCACAGTAGGCACTCTGGAAGCTCTGATCACCCTCGTTAGAATGGAGGCTACCAAGGTTTTGTACCTTATTTGCCTGCTGTGGAATTCACTCTGAGTGCACTATGTAAAATGTGTGCTACTGAAGTATTTTACTGCAGGGAGAAACTCATAGGTGTAAGACATGCTGCACAGTTTGTCCTCACTGCTCAGTACTATTGACCTCCAGAGTGTACTGCTTGTGTTCACTGTGTGCCAGGTTGGCACCCTTGGGGCACATATGTGGATTTTAGATAATTTTTGTAGTTTTCTACCTAAAATAGCTTTGGGCTATGTCATGGCCTATGAGAGAGGTGTTTTTATAGCATGGTGCCAAACACATATGTTGCATGTTCTAAGATATGGCCCGGAGTTATGTGGGCATGCTATCTCATCTACACTGCCTATAGGAAACAAACCAGCACCAGAATTGCTCTAAGGTTTTGTCCTGAGGGTTTGCTTACTCTATCCAAAAAAAGATCAGGAGTGAAGGAATAGATACAGAGAGGCTGATAGAGAACCAAGACCCAAGGACAAATGTATCTACACCATTAAAAACTACCTGTCAATATAGATGTAGTCCTAGCACGTCTGGCTGTCCAAGTGCTACTTGCCACAGAAACAACATAAGGCTTTTTCAATGAGCAAGACTAGAACCAGGTTTAGACCAAGGGAATTCATAGCTTTACAAGGTTTCAATCCCAGTCACAGATTCATGGCAAATCAGAAAGCTATGTCCTGAGTAGTTGTGCTGGAGCTGTGCAAAATAGAAGTGCTACAGTTCTCAGCCAGTCTCTATGACTGAGCAGAGCTCGATGGGAGCCTCCACGTTCTTTTGCTGGTTCATTACATTTAATGGTTCAAGCGAATTTGTGCATTTGGACAATCAGCATTTTTTAGCCAAAATGTTTCAGGATATAGAGAAGGAAGGTTAAGATTCTGGAGAGGATGTATAGAGCAGAGGAGAAAACCACATAAAGGAGAACTGCCATCACATGAAAAGCAGAAGAAAGCAATGACTGATTCTGGGGTAGACAAAGTGTAGTGACAGAAAATGGTAAAGCATGAAATAGGAGATGAAAAACAATTCTGGGAAAGAGGGGCATTAAGAAGGAAGACAAAAGAAGCAAACAGGCTTAAAAAGAGTATTAGCAGCTTAAAATCTCATTCAAGACTGCCATAAGAAAGACATTACAGAAAACATAGTCTAACAGCACACAAAACAAATTTTGTTTTTTAAGACCTCTGAGTACTATTTGTACACAACTGTACAAAATTGTCTGAAGTGTTTATCATTATTAGGTTAACAGTATATTATTCAGTCCATTAATATTTAATTCCAACCTTCTAAACCTAGCTATTACAAACGCTAACAACTACGCAACTGAATAATGTATATAACTGTATAATATAATTTGCAAAATCTACAGGCCTGTAGTATTTTATCAATGCAATTGATGCAATAGCACTAACCCTGATCTGTAGAATCTGGGATTTCTCTTTACTTTGATCAGCTTCCTTTCTAAGGCAGAAAAAAAGAAGCGTCAAGAGAAGTAGTTAAATTTAATTAAGAAACAGGAGTTCTTAAATCTCTCCAAAGCACATCTTAATTTTGGCCACTACCATTCTGTGGTTTGCCTTTCCTGACCTTTTCCAGCAGGCAGGGATCTGTCAGCAGCTTGCTGCTCCAGTACTATGTATGTTATATGAAAGTAAGGAAAACATTTGTTAGTTTTTTTGTGAGCTATGCAAACCGAAACACGATGTTTTGTTCATGCACAGCACTACTCTTGGGATGAGTTTTCATGATTGGGCCTTTAGATAGTTCCAGCATCCTGTTTAAAATGGAAAGGTTTTATAGCCTAAGTCAGTAGTTTGAAATCAGCTCATAGTTTTGGTTTTGTTTCTAAGGATTGTGACAGGCAAAGTTTTGGCAACTATAACAAAACCAGTGCTATGGATAATTTAATGCAATCTTGTCCTACCTATAGTTGTTTGAATCTCATCTTACTGTTAGCAATGGTAAAATTGCCATTGCATTGAATGGATGGGGAGTCAAGGCCAATCACTACAAATTCCCTGTGACAAAACCAGTACTTTGTGAAAAGTATATGGTCAAGTGATTAGAACAATGAACAGAACTTGTGACTCAGACCTAACTCTGATTTTCATGATTGTCCATACTGAGATCCATGAACACTTCCTAATCTTTGCTTTTTGTGCAGATGCAAATCAGTCCCATATCAAATGCAAGAGAAAAAGCCAGATACACAGACTACAAGGGAGCTGTGGCACATTTCCAGTCTCTATGGCAAGTTATTTGATGGAAGTACCCATGCAGGTGCTAACAGAACACCCATGCCATACAGATTAGACACAATCTGCATGACTGGATCTTCATTCTCCCTTCTGGGAAGCTGATTCCTATTTCTCTTATAGAAATGTCATGAAAAAATCTGTAGGGTCCTGGGATAAAACTGCTCCATAAATGTCTATTGCTACCATTATGTTAGCATAATGGTAACAATTTCCTGGCTGAAAAGAAGAGCAAATCTCCTTGCAAATGTGGAAAGCAATCATAAACTGGTTGAAAATTCAACTTTTGAAAATAATTGATATTCTTGCCCCTTTTCAAGAGCAGCTTCAACTGCTCTTGAAAGCATAATTTCAATACAGGAATCTTGTTCAATCTCTTGATCAGAAAAGCCCTTGATATTTAAACTGTATTTCATATTTTTCAGCTTTAAAACCTCAGCCAGGCCTCATTTAAGATTTTATTGAGATTTATATATAAAAGTGGTAAGAAACATTAACCACTAATGCAACAACCATAAGTGCATTTACATCTTTGTTTTTCAAAAGTTGGAAATGTATTTATTACTGTTACTCATTCAACTCACTGCTGAATGGTGGACTAAATTTTATACCCTCTTTATGCTGAAGCTAAGGAAACAAGTTTCTGCCTCCTATTGATATATCCAATGAAACTCAGGTGAAGGGCTAAGAAACTATTGCTTTCTTCCTTTCACTCAGTTTAAGTTCTCATGTGCCTTCGTTGTTTATATTGATGTTGTTCAGATTAGGACAGCCCATAGCCATAAACCTACTGACTATTCTCCACCATGAGTTTCAGCTCTCACCAAGCACCCTTGGTACATATGCATGGTCTTTGGACTGCCTCAACACATGACCATCTGTTGTAATTGCTTGGTGCCTCTCCACAACTGGGTCGGATCCTTGCCTGAGGGCATTAGGTTCCAGACAATGCTGGTTTAGATGAACAGTTTGGTTAACACTACGAAGACCATCTGTTCTACAGGAAATCCTTTCCCTGTGTCATTAATGAAGTGTTCCCAGTACATAACTATATATTTATCTGCTTATATAAGCTTTTATTTAATAGGAATTATGAGAACATGTTATTTGCAAATGAACACTTTGCAAAAATACCAGATTTCATTGCATAAGTTTTCTTGATACACCTCTTAGTGCAGGTGAATTCTGACCACATTATTTGGCAGAGGAAGTAATTGCTTAGCTAGTGTTTCAGCATGGTTACAGCACTTCAGTACCTCAGGCAATGTAAAAGCACTGAAACTTGATCTATACTTTGCAAATAAAGTCTGGAAATAAAAATAAGAATCCTACTGAAGAGGATTCCCAAATTTAAGTTTGGTAAGGAAGTTGAGCTCCTCTGTAGTGTAACTCGGGATGCTGCATATTAGCATGGTGATTATAAGCATTGCATTTCAGGGAAGACCTTTCAGATATCTCAGATATGTAATCAAGAACATACTTAATTTTTTAGCAAATTATACATGGCCAGAATCCAATAACCGCAGTTCTTCGTGTTCACTAAGCTTTTCATCCATTGTTCAAACACACTTAGCTTTCAGATGCTGCAACTCTAATTTACTCAGTAGGAAAAAGCATTCTGCAACTAGTCTTTTGGAAACATCTTCCCCTTCTCCCAATCTCATTTTCATCTTAAAAGATGGAAGTTTGAAACACAGTACATCCTACTTAGCACATAAAGCAACTATTACTATTGTGTTTTGAAATATGATCCGATTTCACCCTTGACAAGACTCCTCATTGCCCCAAAGGTTCTAAAACTAAACACTGTTTGCTGAACAGCCATGAAGGCCTGGAGATGAATGACGTTACAATGGCTTTATAGGCTTGCTCAGAGGGCTTGACAGGTTTTCATTTTACACCTAATATAAAAGAGTGCAATAAATATCAGATACTGTGACTTGACTGGAAATCTTCCATGGTGGGGAATTTCAAGAATACTGAGGAATAAAACCATTCAATATGTACTAATTATTAAGAGTTAAGGGATGACTTTAGGGTAGTTAGAAAACAGAATGAAATTGGGTAAGTGACCTGAGGCTGTGAAATAGATGTCAGGGGAACTGTGACAATTTTATTACCTGTAACATTATTTCTGCTCAATTATACCCTTTCCATCATGACATTGGATATTAATTATTTGTTTTAAATTAAGAAAAGAATGAAAACCATTCAATAAGAAAAATCTTCCCCATTGATGGGACTAGTTACAATGATCTAATATACTTTCCCACCTCTAGCCTCCTGTTTCTGTAATAAACACAGAATAATGAATTTCGTATTGCATACATCTCCAATTTTACCTACAGTGCTGTATGCAGTCACCAGCTACCGCTGAAACAGAGAATAAACAGATATCCTGTTATTTACAATTTCTTGATTTATAACAAAATGGACTTTCCATTGTAAATATAATCCCTGTCTAGATACATAAAAATTCATAGAGGTGAATGCAAGTGTCTGGTTCTTGATCTACAAAACAAAATTACACAACCAAATCTGCTACAGTACAAACACTGAGTAAAATATCAGCTAACACCATATGTGTACTTAATAGTAATTGGATAGTAATTGAAAAGCTGTTGAGCTTTACTAAATGTGCTATTGTGTGCTTCTTCAAACCTACAATCAAAATTAGAAAGGCTATACAGCAGAACTTTACAGTTTCACTTAGTGTTTTACTCATTAACAGCAGATTGTATCTTGAAAGCACTTTAGGCTGTGCCAAAGTCTGTGTGGTATCTGAGGGGAACCATACTCCCAGGACTGTAGGGCTATGGGAAGGATGTCAGGATAGGCCTGGACATCCTCATGTCCCCTGTGTGGTGGCCAGTGAGGGGTGGTCAGGTCTGTGCATTTATCTTCTTGTTTAAAAGACTGAAAGGAATAAATATTCTTTACTCTCTTTAGAAGGGTGCATTAAGGAGGAGAAGGATTCATGCACTCTCTTGCAGGATCAATACACTATTGACCAGGATCAATACAAAACCACACAGCTCCAATAAATTAATTTTGAATTCACCAGGTCAAAATCCTATTATGAAGGGTTGTAGGCATTAGAAAGAACAACAGTATGAGCACTAGTAACATAACAGAACTCTGGGTGTTACTGATGGGATATTCTTAGAAATTCAGCTAATAGAAAGAAAAAAGATTGGGAAATAGCAGCAGCAAATTGGTCAAAAATAGTATACAGTGAAGGATAATGATAGACGAGAGAATCAGGTATTAAAGGAATACAGGAAAACCAAACCTGTGTTTCAAACTCCTCAAAATATTTCTAATAGGAGAAGAACTAGGCCAGGTCATTTTAAAGGTAGAAATATAATAAAGGGCTCCTTCAGTTCATAGAATCACAGAGTTGTTTGGGTTAGAAAGTACCTTAAAGATCATACAGTTCCAAACCCCCTACCATGAGCAGGGACACCTCCCACTAGTCCAGGTTGGAGTTCCTCAGGTATATTCAGACACATACAGACTTGGTCAATGGAGAGTGGATTTTTGACATCATTATAACAGGAAAATTCACGAAATACTTAAAAATGCAAGAGGGGAAAAACCCCACAAAAACGGTACCTGATAGAATAGTGGAAAACTGAAATTCTTATTTTATCAAATCAGAATAGAATGAAAGAGATAACAAGATCTGTTCTTAAAGGGAAAGAAAAAGTTTTGAAGGTAGTATAGGGACTGAATTTGTGTTGAAATTTTGCATTGTTGATACTGAGATCGAAATTTCATGTTGTTGTCTCTGAGATTTTACTGTATTATTAATATTAACAATGTAATTATTAAAGCATTAGGGCAAGTAGAGATTTGGGTAAATGCCAAAGCAATATAATTACTAACAGTATACCAATTTTTTGTTTTCATACAATCAAATGCCACTTTCAAACATCATACATATTTCAGCTAACCTAAATGTGCTTCAGTTCAGTTTATCTCAGCATATGGCTTGTTCTCACCACATGCCATAGATTTCCAAATCTAACTGTGATTAATAGGATATGTCAAATAACTGTTGAAGGAAATCCAGCTTCAAAAAGTGAGACTGATTAATACATTGATTTAGATATTAACTTCTAAGCACTGACTTTTTTTTTCCTATTATTTGAAGTTTTTAGAAGATCAGGGATATCATCAACCCCTTACTCAAATAAAGCGTTGTGAAACCTAAATTCTATCTAATTCCAAAGATAATAAAATAATAAAAAAACCCACCTTTCTTCTTACAATGGTTCACTACATTTATTTTGATATTATAAAAATATTCTGCAAAAGGTAAAGAATGTCCACAAACATAAATATACATCTTACAGGCAATTAGTTTCTGAAATGATTAAAATATAATTCATAGCAGAAGAGAAATCCACGCAGTTTAACTGTCCCCACACCTCTGGTAGATGGCAGGCTGTAGTAGTAGGTACAGTTGAAAAATTACATTTTTATTTGATTATGGTCACATTTAGGAACCTCCTGCTAGAGAGAGTTTTTAGATAGTTCAAATACCTAATGGAAATTGAGTATAGATTCCTAAGTGATAATCATTCCTATGAAGGAAGAAAGCGCAAATTTTAAAGGGAAACCTTCAAATGTTATTAAAATGTTAAGATTTCTCTTCATTAGTCTCACATGTTCTTTATCTAAAGGATTCTAAAGTTGGCAAGCGTACAGAAGGAGTTACAAGAGTAAGTCTTTGGAAAGAGAGGATGACTTATGGAAAGCAGACCACACTTTCCATAAATCAGAGAAGTGGTTTTGATCATTCAGCATGGAAAAAGGAAAACATAAATGGAGAGTTATCCCCTAAACATCAAGAGTAACACAAGGACATATAATTTTCTTATAAAATCAGTTAGGACACTGCCACTGCAATCCCCTCCCATGATATTTTAAATGAAACTGGAGTTTCATGAAGGACAAATGAATTCCTTGAATTTTTCACTGCTTTGGGGAGTTAGTACCTTTACTTGACCCTGGCCATATTTTGAAGTGTTTGGGAGATAGATTACTATGGGCTTTTGAAAATTACACTAAGCATAAAACCATTTGAAAATTTATTTCTGTAGTAATGCATACTTTATTTACAGACTCTTCTATATTCCAGTAACACTTCTTGTCTTGCAACAATCCTTATCTTCAAGAGAATTCAATGATTTCATAATATCCTAAGTACTGACAGCTACAATGCAGTAATATCTCTTTATATATATTTAGCTGTCTGTCAGATTTTCTTCAGCTGTATATAATTATAATGCACATATTGTTCCTTGAAGGCTGGGACCACTTAAGTGCATATGTTTTCAAGAATAACTAACCATGCCTTATATCAGATATAGAACCACAGAGGAACCAGAGGACCTCCATGTCAGGTATCCTAGTAAGTTGAGAAACAAGAGCCTCCTAGTGTCCCTTAGGACCCCCACAGGATTTTCCTGACGGTTACTAACTCAGATGCCAGCTTTACCCAAATGCCCTAATAGCATTTAAAATTCTATTTCCACAGTTCCTTCAGGATCACATCCGAATTAGTTAATCTTGATGAAGTGCAGGAAATATTTTTCACATGTGGATAAACATGATTCTCAGGTTAAGCTTTGGAAATAAGTCTATACCTGGACTACCTTTTTCTTTAAACCTGCTGTGTGAAGACACTGTTGTACCATAGTAAGCTGTTGGTCTCCAGCTATACTATGACATATGCTTAAGGTAGAATCTGTGCTGCTTTTAGTCTTGAGATATGTAGGTATTATGTCAAACCTCAAGCATCCTGGTTTTCTGTCTCTGTGATTGATATAAACTGTATTTTTTTGGTGAAGCATTGCTGCCTGTGGACAAAATTAGTGTTGAGTGTCTATTGTTTAAATGTTTTTGTGGGGTTTTCTCGTATTTTTAGCTATTTATGAGGTACAATAGTAATAAAGGGATTTCCCTACCCACAATGTAGGGATCAGACTCCTACCTTGTCAGTTGAATTGATTTCAGCTGAACAAACCCAGATTTAGGCTTACTTAATAATTACAGCTGTTAAACATCATGTCCTTTGATCGGCTATGCTCATTCTCGCTAGATTAAAGGACAGGGAACACTAAGTACACATTTCAGTTCAAAGGGGTGGTGAGTAGAAGATAAGGGCCTAGTCTAGTAGTGATGTTACTTAACTCCATTGAGGTTAAATGGGAAAAAAGCGCTGTTTTAGAAAGTATAGCTGTGGTGAAAGTAGACTGCTACTAGTACAGTGTAAGCAAAGTGTTTTGTTACTGCTAGAATAAACATCAAAGTTTTTAATACTGTTTAAAATACTGTTAAAACACAAACATAATTTTAAGAGAAACAAGTGGAATGTGATAAACAAGACTAAAAAAATATAAAATAGACGTATAACACGAGTACAGAACTTTGCAATATTAGCTAATAAATCTATACTTTACTTCAGAAACAAAGTCAATTGCATACTTTTTCCTGTACCACACCCAGGACACTTTGCATTTTTGACTTGGCAGCTTGTCTCTTCATCTGCTGCTGCTGAAAGCAACCACCAAGAAATGTGACCAAAACTATAGGCCTAAAATTTAGGAAAAGTCTAATATTAACCAGCATTATAGTTTATTGAAAAATTGTATAAAAATGAGAAACTGAGAGATAATCTGTGAGTGGTATTATCTTCAAAAGGCATATGACTATTTGCAGATTTAAAGCTAATCGTATTTGCACTTTGATCTATGACTGTGAAAAACTGTCTTTCAGTTCACCATCTGGGGACATAACAACTAGAGAGAAAAATACTTACCCGTTTTCTTCAAAAACTCTATTGAAATAAGCTGGGACTGTCAACATTAGAAAGTGACAGCAAGTCCTTGGCTTGTACTGAGTTTTAACAAAGCCTGTTGCTTCTGTGTTACCGCTCATCATTGCTCAGAAATTTGTACTACTGGAATGATGAAAAGCAACACTATTGTTTAGACAATGAGATGAAACTGAATATTCATGAAATCATTAAAGACAACAAAAGGAGAACATTTAATCAATTGATGTTTTTCCCCCTAATATTTATTCCGGGTTTTAATTACTGATTCAACTTTGGCTACTTTGTTATTGATTCTGTTTTGTAATTGTTTATTTTCATCTAACATTGTTACATTTCCCACATTTTAGACCATTAGGAAATGTGATTTGATGCACTAGCATTTTTATTTATTGGCAGAAAATAAAAATTTGCAGAATTGTATGAAAATTGCAGATACTACATTTATGTAACAATCTTCATGAAGTTGCTTTAAAAACTTGTTAAAACTTCAAGAAGAAGAGCACAAATACTTTATTCCAGTCACATGTCATAGGATTTATATTTTTAGGTTCAATCTTACTTATAAATCACTTTTTACATTCAGTGTTGATTCCTCTTTCTCTTCAGCACTGTGTACTCAGGATGTTTTTATTCTCTTGCTTGTTCGTCTTTCATTTTCACATTTGTATGCACTCAGAGTACCAACAAGAAGTCTCCATGAGCAAAGCATCTGAGTTGTCACCAAGTCTACCCCTTTGCTATGTACTAGAGGATAAGCATTCTACTTTCAATGTTATTTCCCATTCAGTGTGCATGTTACTGGTCTGACTTACCTTATTTCTCTGCATTACTGCTGTATTTCTTTTGTGCTTAATACCAAATTGTTTGATAATATGCAGTGCAAAGGTAAAGCCACAAAAAGCTGCATGCTAAATAATGTTAGGTGTCGCAGGTTAGTGACCACAATTCACAATTAGTTGCAATGCATACTCTCCGCATTTTGGGGCACTTAAAGACCTTAGAACCAGTCTCCCAGATATGTTCTAGATATTTGGTACCTGTGTGATTGATTTTAGAGTTAGGAGAAGAGGGAAGAGTGAGACCAAATCTCACACAACAGCCTTTGCAAAAGCTGGGCTCCTACCTACCCATTTTTGAATTCAGACTGTTAACTACAGCTGTGCAAAGAAAGGTTTGCCTAGTTCATCCAAGAAGTTCACCTCAGATGAAGGATTTCTAGGTAAAAATTGGAACTAATTCTATATTAACAATAAAAAGAAGTAAATGTTTCTGATAATCAATATTTATTAAAAAAAAATTAAAAACTTATTTTTCTCCTGAATTAATAAAAGCTTTCTGATACATAGACTTGTTTGCATACATTAAAGCTATCGAAAACCTGACAACTTCAGCTTTTATGTTAAAGGTCCCACTGGGATTTCTAGAACTATCACCATTCAAATTGTGACTTAAAATAATTCTAGGTGCTTCAGCTATGATCCAGAAGTCTGTCTGAGCTGCCTGCATGCTACGCATCAGTTCAGAAACAGACTATGAAGCCAAATCAACTCTCAGTTACATCATCTTATCATAATGCCTTCAACTGCTTTTGGTAAAAACACAAATCAGAGTGTAAGTTGAAGTATTAGCTTAAGTATTAAGTATTTAAGGATTCTCCACTGGCACATTTTTATCCCCAGAGCTTTTCCTTGAAAGAGCAAAGTCTAGATTCTGGTCTAAATTTAGACAATCCAATTTTAAAATCCTTTCTTTACAGTTTCCTAATTCCAAACCTGTCCTGCTTGCGGCTTCATGTTAAAGAAATTTTCTTCAAATGTGATGTGAATTAGAAACCATTTTCATTTTGAAGGTGCTGATTAAAATGTACTTAGTGGGCAACATTTTGTAGATTTTTAATTTTCACAGACTGATTTCAAAGACCTACTTTGTAACACTGTATTTTGGGTTTGGTGGTTTTTTTCCTCTGATTTTCAAAAGATGCAGTTCTACAGCATTTACCCAGCCTCGCTGGAACTGAAAACTGAGTAAAGGCTGCAGGATTGGCCCCCTATTAAAAAAGCCCAAGACACATGGTGCTGAGATTAACAAAACAAAGTAAAGCAGCTATGACTTGGCACAAAGTTTGACAAGCTGCAGAAAAGCAAATGTTTAAATAACTGAAGTGGTACTGATTTTCTATTCACAACCTTTTCTCTTCGGAACAGTATCATATTCTTTTCCAGCACATTTAGATTGCAAGTCAAGCTGTGTTTTATTTTTTATTATAATAAACCCAGTCAGTTTACTGTAACAAAGACATACTAGTGGTGATCAGTGTGAAAGCCAGTACGAAATCAGGCTAGGAGGAAAAAAAAAGTCAAATGGTAAAATAAAGGACCAGCCGTCTGGAAAGTTCCTGGATCATGTAAAAAGAAAATAAAAGGCAGTGTTCTTATGAGACTAATGCAGAATACAAAAATATTTTAAGACAAAACTCTGCATCAGTGACTATGACATTTGTAAACAGCAGCAGCAAATCCTTTCAGATAATGTTGCATCTGTTCAATGTTTTCCAAGCCCTCCTAAAAGAAAAAGATAGAGTTTTAAAATAAAATCTTTCTGGTAGCGTTGTTGATGTCTGTAAAATACACTGTAAGAACAAAATAAGACTGTAAAGCATTTTTGCCATCTTTTACATGTAAAGCAACTTCCGTACCTAAACCCCAAGTTTATCCAATCTATGGTGTATTTAAAGGGTTTTGCGTACTTTATTATATTTGCAATAAGTGGTGGTTTACATAAAACAATGTGCACGAATCTGACCAGATTTTTAACGAAAGGTGTTACTGTTTGAAGTTCTGCCTTCATTTGTTCATGAATTTCAATCGACTAATATACAAATACATGATAATTGATGCTGGATTTTGTATTACAAGCAGAAAGGATTTTCAAGTACAGTCTCCCTGATCAAGAGACTACATGTGAATGTACACATACTTTTGTATTATGATTGGTAACAGATAGACGTGTTCACTTAGAGATGATAGATACTTTAATGTGGAGTTTCATAATGTCACAAAAGTCACACAGATGAAGTTCTTTTGACGTAAGCAAAGTAGAGTGTGATGTCACAGGAGACGGGGAGATGACAAAACCATTAGAAACAGACTTAATGACTTAAACTCTCAGAAAAGTGGATATTTGTGGAAAGCTGTTACAGTCAAACAGCAGTGGCAGTTTGGAACCGCAGCTGCACTGTTGCTTGTAAATCTGTAGGAAGATCAGGAGACGTCTATATCATCCGCATGAGACAAACATTGTCAGGCAAATTACACATCTTGTCTCACCAAGGACAAAGGGTTGTGCCTAAAAGCAGAATTCTTTATGAATTCTTGGAAGTTCTAAAATCAATTCCCTGAAACAGTTACATTGCATGGCAAAACTTCCTTGGTTCTGCTGGGTTTGAGCTGTCTGGCACTTCTGTCAGAGGTACTGTCACTTGGGACGTGTAAGTTAAACATCTATATTTCTCAGTGTCACCAGGAGCAGAGTTTGCTCCTCACCAAATTTGCATTTTGAACATATTTAAAGCCAGACAATGTTGAGTACAAGACTGACATTCTTTTTCTTTCATAAAAATGGAGAAATGCTCCCCTTCAGCATAATAACCTAGATGCTAGAATGCTCAGCCACAAATCAGGGCAGCCGACATTGTATGCCACTGGGAGTTTTATGGGGCTTGATTACAATATCTCAAGTCATGGAAAAGTAGCCTAACTACCCCTCTATGATGAGAATAAGCCACCAGCTCTGTTCAAGCTGTGCCATTGGACACAAAGAATATGAAATTCATGAGACTAGATACAAAATACTCATGCATGAGCTTGATGACATACCAAAGCTGTGACTGCATGAGAAAGGGACAACATTGTGTTTTGACTTGCTACATCATTTATGCATTTTACATTAGACTATGAATTACGAGAAAACAATACACAAAATACCCTCCCCCTAAAACCCAAGCAAAAATACCCAGAAAAATATCCAAAAAAAGAAAGAACAAATCTTTAGAAAAGTCCCTTCCTCTGTGCTGAGTATCATAACATGTAGTGCAGGGATTATGGCTCTTCTGTACTTGCTCTCCCTGTATCCAGCTTTAAAGAGAATATTTTCCCACCAGAACACAGTGTAATCTAGCAGTTAAGTCATTGGTATACGGAGCTATGGGTTCAAAGGTCCTCAAGTTCAGTGATGAGAACCCTGGGCAAGTGCTCCAGTACTTAGGAAAAACTCAGTCCTTGCAATCTCTTATGGTGCTTTAAGAGAAATTAGAGAGGCAATTGCCCACAGATAGTGTACAGCTTGGCTGCCTGGGCACACGAGGAAGACCCAGGCTCCAAGTCTCACCTGCAAGAAATCATCTGGCAATTTCTAGTTAGCCCAGTTAAGAGACAGTGCTTCCAACATGTTTCATCATTACTCAGTACTGATTGTGTTTGCTTTGAGTCCTGGTTTTAAGTGTTCACTTTTCCATAAGCACTATTTATTGGATCCTGTACCAGCTTTGTGAACTCCCTTTCTGGAGTGAAATGTCCAACTGCTGGGCACTACAGCCGTGTGTGCCTTCATGCTCTGTTCCTCTTTTTAAAGATCAAAGCTTTTTAATCAGAGAAGAATTCCTGCTACCAAGAGACTATCTTTCAAAGATACTTCAGCAAAGAGGTGGGGGAGAGGGAGATAGTCAGAAACTTGAATCAATGTAGCTAATTTTGCAGAATTGTAGTGTTTCTTACGGGAATGGAAATGTAGTTAGATTCATTATCAGAATTATAGTGAGAAAGGAAGGACTGCTCCAAAGATTTCTCACAGCACTGCAGTCTTACAGTTTAGTTCACTCGACACCCGGTGCAGTGATTGTGAAGGGCTACCTGTATGGGTAACTGTACTGGAAGTGGATTGGGAGGAAGCTGTGTGACCCAATTCACAGAAATGTAGTGCTTCCAAGTCATGTGAGAGGCATACAGAAAAGAGTTCCTATGCTGCTGCTCAGATGCACAGATCGAAGCCGTATCTGTGGGAAGATACTAGATGTAACCTCTTCCATTGTGTGGAGATGAAGGGAAAGAAAGGAAAATACCGAGTAAGTTTTCAGAAAAAATTTCCTGTGTGTGACAGGATGAAAAAAAAATACTATTAAAAATATTCTTTGGACTTTGCAAATGAACTAACAAGAAATATTCAGTACAGGAACAGGTGACTGGCCCTTTCTTTCCAGCACAAAGAGACTGGAAACCTAAGCGGGATTCCTGAGCACCGTCAGACCTAGATAGAAAAAGAGAAAAACTAATAGAAGACACATCCCTCCTTTGATAGGCTAGTGCGTTCGACAGACCAACCAATTCGCCACTTCTGGGTTTGAATTTCTTAACTTACCCTTTCAATGCTCCTGCAAAGACGAGTGATTATCACTGTTTTCAGAGTGTGAAACTTGGTCATAGGGAAGAGATACCCACCATAGAAAAGAGATACACCCGAGGTCACAAGGAAAGGCAATGAAAGGAATGATTTTAGAAATCCAGTGCCTCAGTCCCCACAATGTTTTGGTTTTTTTTTAAATATGAATTTACGTGAGAATTTAGTGATCATGGAATTAGCATACGGAAGTATCACTGCTTCCCTTATGTTTCACCACAAAGAAGTGAGTTATCTACAATACATTTTGGAAATGTTTTACAGAAGGGATATTTTTTATGGCAGAAATTCTGTGTCTGTTTCTTAATGCTCAGGATGAGAACTATTCACTGTAGAAAAAAGTCCTTTGAGAACTATCATAAGGTAGGAAGCCCACTGGAAAGATATCTAGTTGTTATACTGGGAAAACACTGAGCTGGCAATCTTTTGCTGATATCATTTAGTAATTAACAAACATTGGTGCTGGAAAGCTTTTCAAAACATGGACTTTCACACCTTGGTCAGTTATTGTTTTGCTCAGATAGCATATAAATAATAATTCATGAATACGAATAGCTCTATCCAGAAATAGTGGAATATTTAACAAGTCGTAAGTTACAAAAGATAACCATTTTGGTTTTTGAAGTTATTGGTTATTCACCTACACAAATCCTTCCCTGCCTTCAAAAGCTCACCTTTTTTGAAGTAAATGTGTTACTTTTTTTATAAAAGCATTCAATCATTTTACTGTAGTTTATTGAGGTTCAGAATTTTCACTGTGTCTTAACAACATTATGAAATATGGCAGGATGAGAAAATCACAATCATGATACTCATTAAAGGAATACCAATTCATTATTCCTCTGCAGTGAGTTATACTATCATAAAGCAAAATGTAACATAATTCAAGTTACAGTCAGCCATTACTGGGACTACACCAACAGCCCAAGCTCATTACTGTTCTGCCAAGAGCATAGATTATAGAAGTAAAAAATACAGTACCCTTTGAGGAGTTTGCTCATCTGTTTCCATTTTTGATCACATTCTTTTAACTTGCTTATGTGGAAACAGGAGGGAAAAGAGAAAACCCATGAAATTACATGCCTACATTGATGTATTCAAAGTGTTTCCTTCAGGTCAGTCTCTAAACACAGCGGAATGCACCAGGGATGAGAGTCCTGAAGAACTATGACCTTCGCCGCTGCCCTTGACATTCACAGCCTTCTTCCTGCTGTTCAGCCGGCTGGTCAGATAGAGATGAAGTAAGTTCAAGAGCCAAGTGTGACTGAGTACCCACAGCTTTTCATTAATACTTACTCTGGACATCCTTGCTGTTAGTCACAGCCAATACAAAGTGGTTTAGCAGGTGGTTCTTTATTGCTCATACAAAACTACCAAAAGATAAGAAGCACCATTGAATCAGATGATAAACAGGAATTGGGAATATCGCCTGTGTCAAATTCATCTTGCTACTGCTAAAGGTGATACCTGGTCTAATCTATGCAAACATAACAAAGCTAAACAGCCAAATACTACTCTATTGCTGTAGTTTCCAGTCCCCCATTAAATATTTTACTCTGGCAATGAGTGAAATGAGAATATGAGAAATAACCTGCAGGTAAAGACTGTACATTGTTACTTAACAGGGAAAAACCTCATTTAAAGAGCTGTAATATAGCAGAGGTATCAAAAGTAGTAACATCTTATTGGAGAGAAACTGGTTGTGTTAGAAACTTTCACAGAAACACAAAACTAAATATATGAAGAAGTGCACATTCAGACACTATGTGGAAGCTGGAACACTGCTCTAGAGAGAGAGTTGCTTTTAATACAGTTCCCTTAAGATAAAATAGCAGAACATCATTTAAAAATATAACTATTTACATAAGACACTTTTGTATTTCAGTAAGTTTACAGCATGTATCTGTCACAAAATATGAACTCTAGCCACATTGCTAGGCAGTATTAGAAGTCTTAAAAGCCCCAGCAAATATTCCTTTGTCATAAATTAAAAATATGTAAATATATGCATTAAAATTGGAATAAATATGTATGAATTTCTCCATAAATACATGGAAAATTAGCATTCAATACCAGAAAAACCCCACAGTCCAGATATAAGTCTCCATCCTTCTGAAGTGTGTTAACAATTCTGACTTTAGTGACACTTGTTACATGCTGCATGCAAACTAATCATCTTGATCTAACATCGGCTTAAAGTTTTACTTAATAGGAATTTTTCCTTTTCAGAGCATTTCAGAGCATTTTTGAGATGAGAGATCTCATTGTGCTGTTTAAAAACCTCTTCTTCGAAAAGTTCATTCTCTTTTTCAAGCATTATTTTTTTCGTGGTCATCATCTTCAAAGACAACCTGAAAGATTGCGATGCCTTGCATTTATAAGTAAGGAATCAGGGATTTAAATATGCTGCACTGGTATAATATTATACAACACGGTATCATATAATTTCTGAATTCTATTACAGAGTCATATTATGAATAGAAAAAATTCGAGACTCTAAATAGGTCCCCGCTAGAAGAAAGGCTGCAGTACATTATATACAAAGACCATAACACATGGGGACATTTTATTGACAGGAATAATGCATATCATACTGTTTGTGTGCCCTCATCATTCAGGTCAATTTATTATGGAGGCTGTGTCCAGGAAGGCAGCTGGGGCCTATCCACCCACACTTCCCCCCGTGTTTATGAAGTGCTGTCCGTAACTAGGCAGGCAGGAGAGACTGTGGACAGGCAACACCAGGGGGTTGCAAAGTGCATGGCTAAGGAGGGGGGCTTGTTGCCTTTGTGCCATTTCTCAGTGACAGTGCTGCCAGTGTCATGAGGAGCACATCACATGTCAAAGCGGTGAAGTTTTCAGGCTGGGAGCCGCATGGAGTCCATCAGGCCTTCTGATATCAACACAGTTGGTTTTCTACTTGGTGTCGGAGCCACCCAGAGGCAATTCATATTCTGAACATTAACATGGCTTTGCATGCCTGTCACACATAGACCGTGCAGGGGTTTAATGCTATTGAAGACTACGGTTTAAATCTCTATGCAAACAGTGATTACCTTGTAAGAAGGTTCCAGGATAACATGCAACAAAAGACTTTAAAGTTATAGTTTTAGTAAAGCAAACTCATTTACATTTTTATTATGCGTGTCCTTTGTTTAAATCTTGCCACATCCATTATGGAAAAGACTTCTTATGCAACTGAAGCTTATTGGGACAGCTACTCTTTTTTTCTTGTTGGTCTCAAAGCTATTGAAAACATTTGAATATATTGTCTTATGGCTGTCTAGATTTTACTGCCACATATTTCTTTTAAAATTATAGAAAAGCTTTCAGAGCTGACACAGATCTTTATAGTAATACCAGAATATTAACTAACTCCCAAAACCATTTAAAATATTAACACAAAAGAGAAGTGTCAGGCAGCAGTTGCTCTGCTTGCTAAGGAAAATTTAGGATATCGTTTGCTTTGCTTGGTAAAAATATGAACTCTTCTTTTTTAAAATGACTTCAAAATAAAAACGTTGAAGGTCTTCAAAAGTAAAATTCTGAGCTTTTCAAGTGTCATATAAACTTAAAGTACAATGTATTGGTGAGTAAAATTTAGTCCATAACTAGTTGTTTTTCCTCAAAAAAGGCATTTTTGAGTTCCAATTTACCAGAGCAAATTATCAATGCACGTAAAGTTTTAGCCACAAAGTTTTCACTGGTTGTATAAAAAAATCATGTAAATAAAATGCAAGTGCTTTGCAAAGTACCTCATACTAGGTTGTGGTTCCCCTTCCTTTACTGAAGAAAGAGTAGCAGTTTACATAAAGACCAAGTATGATTAACAAAAGTGTTACTTTTAATAATGTAATTTCTTAGTAAATTCTGTTGAAAAACTTCAAGAGTATTGAATTCTAACCAGCCTTTATGCAGTAACTGATTCGAAATCAACCCTCTGAGGTAATTACTGATGAGTGCGTGCTCTTACTGAAAACTTTTACCAAACCCTGCAGACAGCTGAGCACACTCTGGGGAAACAGCAGTGCTAAGGCAGCAGCACATGCGGTATTTAAGTAATTAGCTAACACTGCTCTGGCGGTGCTCAACTCTAAACCACTGCAAAACCAACTCAGAATTTCAAAAGACCCTTTAAATAACTGGTATAGCTCTTAATAGGCTTAAGCATTTTTTCCTTTGCTCTGGCTGTATTTGAGCATCAACAGCTGATGCTCAAAGAAGAACCTTTCCATAAACAAAAAGCTTTTAATTAATCCTGTGGCTATGTTTTAAATGGTACCCCAGCTATAAGTGTAGCCATAATCTGTTACTGTTTTAAGGGAAGGATGGAAAACCCACAAAAGCCATTTTCTTCACAAACTTGTGCTTTGCCCATTTACTCAGACAACCTTTAGCTCTAGCTCCACCATCTGCTGAACCCGAGAACTGCAAGTAATTAACTATTCAGTCTCCTGCTGCAATGAGGACACTCATTAGCAAAATGAACAAAGGGACAGTTTTCTGTAGCTACAGTCATCTGTTACACTTTGAGTGGCAGGTTTTGTAGCAATGTTCTCTCTACCATCTGCCCACAGCGGTAGCGTTTGGCTTGCTTAAACTGGGGAACTTCTAAGTTGTAAGAAAAAAGGGCTGGAGGTTGGAAGGCAATTTTAACACAGCTTTTGTAGGAGGCTTCAACATTTCTCACCTTTCCTGTTTTATTGCCTTCATTCTAACAGTTTTATTAATTTAAGTGAAAATATGCATATTTTAGCTGTAATAAATTCTACTATATATTTGTTGAGGCTTTGGATTGTAGACTCTTAGGATCACTTTTCTAGACAGATATGCATAAATAATTTTGACTATAACTAACTTCAACTAGATTCATCCACTCATAGTATTCTAGCCAAACACGTAAAGGTGAGGAAATATAGCTATTTATTATGCAGTTGAGAAATACACATTTCTGTTTGATACCCTGCAGTATTTAACATACACTCGAAATAATCAAATGGCCTTCTGAATAAGAGTTACGATTTTTGCACACTTATTGCAAAGAAACATGATGCAAACTACTAATGCTCTCCTGTGACATGAAGAAAGAAAATATTTGACCATATTCTAGTCAAAGTTATAAACTGAAGTTGTTACTGCTGTTGATTTACCAGGAATTTGCCTTGAAAACAAATCCATTGTTGAAAATCTACCGTCCAAATTACTACATACCTTTCCATTTCTAAGCCGTACTTTTGGCATCTAAAGTCTGCATTATGCACACCACGAGAGGGTGCAATTGTACAAGCTGTCATGAAAAACAGCCATTTGCAAATCCACCAGTTTTGAGTTGCAAGGGAAATGACCATTTCGATATTTATTTACCTTTATTGTTATTATCCATAGTGTGTTACATTGGTATATACATCATTTTAATGTACATTTCAAATAAATGCAGTTTAAGGTTGAACATGGGAACCCCTAGTGTGGCTACTGGTCAAACACAAGTCTTTACTTCTCAGTCATCTGTTACTACACCGGCATCTTCAGTTGAGCTAATGCATATTTTCTGTAAAAGGTTCCAGCCTTGAAGATTTCAGGAGATGCCATTATTCCTTCGACAGTATTCTCTATCAGCAAGCATTCTCATAGAGGTTTCGTCTTGTAGCTGCTGTGTTTGATTTTGTCATCTATGGAGGTCTTCAAAATGTACCAGAATGTACATAAATGGCTCAGAAGGGACTGACAAATTGTTACTGGCCTAAATAGCTCTATTTACCTTTTCAAGGAATGTCAGAGCTGGAAAAAAAGATTAAAGACAGCACAGCTTTGGAGAGAAAACAGTCATTTCATTGCAAACTCCTTGACAGAATAGCAAATGTCTCTGTTTTGTTTAAATGCAGACCTCTTGGAGAAGAAGGTGCTGATGACAATATTTTGCTGTACGGATCAGCTAAAGACTGCACAGACTCTGCAGCAGTCATTGAAGCGGAGCCTAAGGATGAAGGGTTAGCCAGCCAATTTGATATCATATATTGCAACCAGCCTTCTCTACTGTCCCTTTTTATACCTGCTCAGAAACAGACAAAGATCAATCAGAGGTTTTTTGTTAACTGTTGTTAGAATGCTTCTTGTGACCTGGAGAGAGACTAAAGTTGCCATATACATCACCTCTTAAGAGAATGCTGTATAAACCCCAAACCTTGGGCAAATACCCCTAAGTCCTCTTCTTGGCAAGGTATTCAGATTCTGTAATTAACAGATTTAAGCTGAGTTTTTCAATTTAGGGCATGCGCTTTAGCTCTTAAAAATGTTCTTATTTTTCTGGTTCAGTTCCCTACCTATGCTGGTCCTTAACTAGGACTAGTACTCACAAACATCCAGAGATCAAGTATCTCCTTACACTTACCTAATGACTGATGAATTACATCAGCCCTTTTAAAAATTGTTGTGAACTATGAGTCTGTGTTCACTTGCCAAGTGTGCTGTTGATGATAGCTCCACAGGTATGGGCTACAATCCTTGCTTCTAGAGGTATAGCACAATTTTCAGTAGAGACGGTGTACAACAGGTTACTGCAACTGCCATGTGCTGTCATTACTTACCTAGCGCTTTGTATTGCCTACAAGTTTAATCAGCAGTGTTTTAATTTAATCCCAGGTCACTGATGAATGATGTGGAACCTTTATTAAACAAACTTTATTATTAAACAAACTTTAGTAAGCAAGCAAGCAAACAAACAAGACCTATACAATGTTCCCCATTTGCAGGTAGCTTTTGAAATTTCATTGTTGAACAGGAGCTTTGCCAAAGGAAAATGTCTTTGTCTGGTTATAAATTATGCAAAGTGCAGGACCTGGACAGCATCCCACCCTACTGGAGTTAAAAGGACAAATGGCAACGGTAGATTTTTACTCTACAAGCTCCACAGTCCATGTAATAAATGTAACATTGACTGAAGTTCTTGAACTGAAAAGAAAACTTCACTGCTGTACTTCTTGGCTTTGCACTTTAGGCAAAAGGGCCTACCTCAACCTGAGATCTCAAACTAAAGCCTTTTATGAGCTTTCTACCCCTTAATGGAAGATCAAACCCATAAATTTTAAGGCATGACATACCTTACCATAGCATATTGAATACTAGATTTTAAATAGTGCTACTAAATCAAACACATTGCAAGTCTTGACTTGACACGTACCACAATATTCTACTGAAACAATGAAATCAGCTTTGTTAAAAAGCATTTTGTATAAAGCCTTTAGTGCTGGTTAAGAAACCCTGTATTATGTTTTCCATTATGTTAACATGTCTAATATAAACAGGGCAGCAGTATCTGGGGGATCCCTGGATCTAAGCTATCTGGGTTTCCTCATCTAGAATAGGTGCTCTCTGTAAACATGTAAAACCCTTTCTGAGGTTAATAAATCATAAAGTACTTGTTAAGCTGTGATACAAGCACCTTGTTCAGCCTCCTCCTACAGACACAACATCTTTTTGAAATTGTCCCCAGGATTTTCACAGTACTGATGATTCTACAATTTTTATGTATGAGTAAACTCATTCAGTTGCAGACATTTCCTTTGCTTCCAATACACTAAGGTTATTTTGCTCTTAATGGTACCATTTCTAGTTCTTCGTTTGATACATGGTCCATTTTACATCCTTCAAAACCTTCTAACTATGTTAACTGCTGTATTTTTTCCCACATTTGTTAGATGTTGCTTTAATTTCTATAATTTACTAATGTCATCTTGCCATGAAACTAAAACAGGACTTTAGTAAAAGCTGTTTCCTTCCTTGACTGTAAGACTCATGGTCACATAACACTTTTGTTCTTAGAGACTTCAGCATTTTGTTCATATTATTGTGTTTAGATTTTAAGTCTCAATGAGTTTCCTCATCAGTGTAAATCAAGCTTTTGAAATATTTCTTATATGTTCATAAACTCTCCCCTGCTTGCATACATAAATGTATTCATATACTTATGGCATAACTTATGAACTTATCATTCACCTTGGCCTCACCTTGAGTATTGTGTGTTGTTCCACGTCCCACAATTCAAGAAGGATGTGAATGTACTCAAATGCATCCTGAGGAGGGCAACAAAGCTGATGACACAGCTGGAAGAAATGTCCTGTGAGGAGTGGGCTGAGGACTTTAGGCTTGTCTAGTTTAGAGAAAAGGAGACTGAGGTGTTTCTTTTACAGAAGGATACTAAGATGATGTGCGGACATACGAGACAATTACATTTCCCATTTGAAGACAACAGACTGAAGAAATAAGACAGTTCTTAACCATTATAATTGGCTCTTTGTGGCTGTATTTGGGGAATACAACTACCAAGTCATGGTCAGACTATCAATGATACAAATTTGTGTCACATTAATAGAGTACTACAAATTATTTTAGTCAAAATACTTACAATAGCATAGGATAATCCCCAATAGCATTCTAGTACCTTCCTAACCTTATGTTCCTATAAAATTAATCACATTAGAAATACACTTTGTTGAATGTGTCCAAAGATTTTCACATCTGCATAACTAGCTTATGATCTCTGCCTTGACTATCAAGAAGGCAAGGTCAGCACAGCTGCATCATAAGCATGTCTACATTACTGTTGAGGTGTTACAGGAGATAGATGTTATTCTCTTAATTTTATTCTATAGTGACTATTTCCCAACAGGAGTGTTTCACTATGCATTTTCGAAAAGGAACATCTATTTTTTTTCAAATAGTCTATATAGTCTACAGCACACTTTAAACTCTGCTTAAAAATTAACAACTTAACAACGCTGCTTAAAACATTACAGTGATAGCTATGAAGATTCCACAATTCTTATGACACCCCCCCCCCCCCTTTTTTAC
>NDXB01008271.1:31731-92654 GCA_002631895.1 Agapornis roseicollis
AATTCTTAGGCCCCCCCCCCATTTTTACACTTGGTTTCGGAGCTTCAAGTGATGGTGCTACATATTACCCAGGAATGAAGAACAAAACTGAAACATTAAAATCTTTACTCACAGTGTTCTCTTCTTAATAAATCCTGTAGTTTCTTTCTTTACAGTACCTCTCCTTTTCTTTACTGTTAAAAGCCTCACTTTTGCCTCCAATCACCCACTTCAAGCTATGCAACATTCTTGAAATGCATATCATCTTCTGTGTTTTCAGCATTCTGATCTCCTCTCACATCTTATTAAAATTCCTCAGCTTCACACTTCCACATATCTTTTCTGTGGACTTTTCTTCTTTGCTTCACATTTCTCTATCCTATTCTTTGAAACATCCACATGATTAATGCTGGTCTGAACTCATTCACAAGTGCACCTGTTCTTCTGTCCCTTCAGATGTCCAGGAGATCATTCATTCTGTAAAAAACACATTCCTTTCTCCTTTCAGGATTCTCTATGATTTTCTATATATTGTATTATACAGTAGACACTGTTAAAATGCCGTACACAATTTCCACTACATATCTCCATTTGACTTTGCTATGTAAACCTAATAATAGAATAATTATAGCTAAATATTTTTAGATAACTTTCCTAACTATTCAAGTAAGGAAAGTAATTTAACATTTTTCTTTCTATTTCTTTTTAATATTGCCTTTGTTTTGTCAAGAAGTAAAAGCTCGCATGCTCCATTTGAATGTGGGGACGAAAGATGAAATCTAGGCTCCATATTTTCTAAATTGGGCAATTTTTACTGTACCAGTTACAGCCCGAACTCGTTAAGAAGAAAGTTTGTGACATAGTCCCTAGAGGGCAGCAGAAAGCCACCTGGAGTGCCCAGGATTGGTCATCATTCTCCATCCCGTAGCCTGAGAGTTCAATTACCAAATTTTCAAGACATTTTCATTTTTTATGGAACCAACCAAACAGCATTTTATGTGAATTATTTACTAGGTTTCTGCCTCCTAACAGACCCGATCACAGGCTGTCAATTAAAGCCAGTTCTGTTTATTTGCTGTGAATTAACATGTTCATTCAATTGACTACCCTCCGTAACATGGAAAAGTAAGTACTGAGTGCATATTTGGGTCTAATCCTACACTGCTAAAGTATTTGACGGTCAATTGTTTTTCCCTTGTCAAGAAATTAAAAACTCTGCAATTTTTGCTTTCTTCCACTGGTATCTATAAACATATTTATGTTGTACTAACTATAATGTTACTCGTCTAAAGCTATACCTGAGTATGCAAAACTGCATAAACTATGTCACAAACTTTCTTATTAACGAGTTCAGGATGCAACTGGTATAGTAAAAATAATTCAAATTAGAAAGTATGGAATCTAAATTTCATCTTTCTTCCGCCACATGCAAATGGTGTAGGCACTGTAAAAACTCAGCATCTGTTACCAATCATTTATGCATTTACAAAGATTTGAAGCCTGATCTTCCATTTTTTCTTCATATTGTGCCTAAATGATGCTTTTGTAGATGAGCAAGTCTTGGTGTAGTGAACAAGCTAAAAATTAAAATCTTAGTATTATTTATTCTCATGTATAAAGTAAGCTAGTCAAGAGAAAAGTACAACTAATCTAGTACTCTGTTTGAGATGCTGATGGCTAGATTCACTCAGCTTAACAAGCATCTAATCCATTTTCACACCCTATGGTATCCTCTTTGGTCTACAACAGTCACTTTGGTACAGGTCTCTACATGTGTCAGAGCTCACAGCTTCATATCCATGCCTTAGATATCTTAGGCTGTCAGTGGGGGTTTCTATCTGCAAAGTAAACCACCTATATTTAGGTGTCTACATAAGAACCAGGTGAGTAAGTTTCTGTTACAGGCAATGAAGTCAATGGAACTTGACTCTGTTCATGCACACATGGTTTACTGTCAGATGAGGTATGAAAGACCTCTTATGCAGGGCTGACAGACATGATGGAGGGCTAAGGGAAACCTGTCCCTTTCTGAAACCAGAGACAGAGGCCAAGTAGCATGCTTTTAGACATCTCCACTGACTACAAACACAGATCTGCACTCATGATATGGGAAGTTCAGATGCCCTGCTCAGACAAAAATACCCCCATGAGACACCTAAATGTTGGTTTCTTAATCTGTGAGCTGATTCTCACGCCAAATAACAAATTTGACTGTTAAATAAAGTCTCGGGGAGCCTTCTATAATGCAAATAAGAAATATTGTACTATAATGTTGTCTGATGAAATTAAGTAATTATATGAAGAAAACTATAATTACTTTTGCAGAGCAAAACATAAATTATAAAAAGGTGCCAAAACGAACATATATTGCCATGTCAGAAGTATCGATGACATCTTTGCAATGTTTGTTGTAAGCACCACTCCATTGTATCACTCCTGTAGATGATAAACATTTCAAAATGACATTAAGAAAACTATTACTCATGAAATGGAAGATATGAATACACAATATTAAGCATATATTTCACTAGTTGCAGGCAAGGAAAACATAATGAGAACTGACCATTTAAATATACCTTGTTTCCAGATTACAGTGTTCTCTGTGAAGCTAAACCCTCCTCCTCCAAACCTCAGTATTGCACACTTTAAAGATATTTGGATTCAGTATTTGACAGGCAGAGAATATTTATGCAGGAAAGATATTTGGCTTTCTTAAAAATTAACTAACTTAGGAATACTCAAGTATCTGCCAGATGGTAACTAGTCAGATTCTGCAAAGAATACCCACACACATGTATCAATAGAGATACCAAAATGTACACCCAGGAATGATAAAAGATTATTTATAAACCCTAATTCAACATTCTTGAAGTATTTTATGCCAAAAAGAATAAAAAATATGTGCATTTTAGGAAGAAGTGACAGAGGAAGTGTTAAAGGAAATGCATTCTGCTTGACACTGGCTCAGATGAGCAAAATACTCTGAAGTCTTTCAGAGATGTGAGGTAGAATGAGATATTGCTTCTAAAATTACTATCAAAAGCATTTAATTTCATTTTAGTTCTTATCTCTTTAGATGCCATCCAAGAACTAAAAGCAAAAGTGGGGTTGTGCTTTCTTTTTTTGTTGGTTTGGGATTTTTTTTTCCCCATAGGAATTCAACCTTTTCCCACATGTTATTTTATATTCCAAAGCACCTTCCTTTGTAATTTCTTACACAGCAAAGGGATAGCTAAAACCCTCTCACTTTGATGGGACAGATCTCCCTCTGCAGGTCTCTAGAGGAACCTGTCTTCTATCACAAATCTCTGCGGTATTTCCCTTAAGCAGACTGCATTGTGCCTTATCTTTTTTTCTTTTACATTAAGCAATGTTAGTCCTTACATATTTTTCTGATTCAGATAACCAAGTAACCCAGTCTCTAATTCATCTATCAATACTTGTACGTAATTCTATTTTGAAAACAAAAATTTATATAATTTAGCTGAAATAGGTATATGGAGACAGCCGAAAAGCCAAATCAGATTCCTCAAGAATTACACAAAGCAAAGATGTCAGTGACAAAAGCATAAGGAAGGCTCTGTTATGATACTTTCCTAATTTACCCTGCATAGCGATCGCTAGCTCCTTTAATTCTAGTATTTCTTTGATACCTGTTTGCTTAGCATGATCAGTGCTGCAATATCCTGGTTTTTAAATCATTTGAAATGCAAGGCCTGCAAAACCAGACAGAATTGAAACAAAAATTACTTGCAGTGTTACATTACTTGCAGTAAGCTAAGTCTCCTGTTAAAAACAGAAATTCAGAGGCAAAGTGCTTATACTTCTTATCATTTCACTTGCCTGACTTTTTTAAGACAGAGAAGAATTTAAAAGTGTAATAAAACACATTATCGGGTTTTTTCGATGCTTGTTCCATGAAGACTTTTTTTATTCAAATAACAAAAAGTTAAACAACACTTAACATTACATTAAGGAACATAAAAGAAAATGCTAAAGAAAAGAGTGTGTTCTGCAGTAAACAGGCTACTTTCAGTGTTCTGTGGAAAAATACATCAGTCCAGAATTCCTGGACTGTAGATTTGGTTAGGAGCTAGACTTTGTCTCACTGGTAGATTTGACTATTTTGATACTATAAACAGTCTAAAAGACAGTTAATATTGTTGCATTTTAAAGAAAATGTTGCAGCATTGGAATGTTAAAAACGTAACATTTGACTCTGTTGAAATTCCTTTCTGCTAGAAATAGATGGTGCCAGAAAATTCTTGCCCAGATCTATCTAATTAACAGGGCATTGCAACTGGGTAAATACCATTCAGTCAAAGGTGCTCTGAAGACCTCTTTATTTTGCAGGCTTTTAGATGTATTCCAAGTACTCACAGCCCAGAAAGCCAACCGTATCCTGGGCTGCATCAAAAGGAGCGTGACCAGCAGGTCAAGGAGATGATCCTGCCCCTCTACTCTGCTCTTGCGAGACCCCAATCCAGTACTGTGTGCACATCTGGTGTCCTCAACATAAAAAGGACATTGAGCTGTTAGAGCAAGTCCAGAGGAAGCCACAAAGATGATCAGGGGACTGGAGCACCTCCTGTATGAAGATAGGCTGAGAAAGTTGGGACTGTTCATCCTAGAGAAGACTTCGGGAGGACCTCATAGCAGCCTTCCAGTACCTAAAGGGGACTTGTAAGAAAGATGGGGACAGACTTTTTGATAGGGCTGGTTGTGACATGACAAGAGGTAATAACTTAGACTGTAAGAGGGTAGATTTAAACTATATATAAAGAAGAAATTCTTTACTTGGTGGTGAGACACTGAAATGGGTTACCCAGAGTGTAGATAACTCATTCCTGGAAATACTCAAACCCAGGCCAGATGGGCTTTGAGCAACCTGGTCTAGTGGAAGGTGTCCCTGCCCATGACGGTGGGGATGTGGAAGTGGACGATCTTTAAGATCCCTTCCAATCCAAACCATTCTATGATTCTATATGAGACCACTCACTGAAGTAGCTGTGTGTACTCAGCTGTAAGGCTTCCCTGTAAGATGCACAGCTCAGCCAAAAAATGTGAATTACCGTGAGCTACATTTAATTTAGTGAACAAAGAGATTACTTTCAATCACAGCACAAGCAGATTCTTCCAAAGCAGAAGTGTAAACAAGATACCATCTTATCCTTGTCAATCCTTAGAACAGCAGCAAAACACAGGTCACGTTCTCAAATAGGTAAATCAGCTACTTAGGTGAAAGCTCAGTGTGTAACCGCCCCAAGAACATTACCAAGAGCAGAATTCAGGACACGTCTGGTTTCGCGTCCAAAGCATCGTGAATCGGAGCCCCGTTAACAACTATCTGGTGTCACTCCAGACCGATCTGGAACCGCCCTCGGCCCCTGCAGCTGTAAAACCAGGCGGGATCTCCACGGAGCGGAACTGTCCCCATTCAAGCCAGGCTTCATACAGCAGCCCGCCGCCGCCGGGGGCAGCCTGCGGCGCAGCGGCACGCCAGCTCAGGCCTCTGCGCCCCGCCACCGCTCCTCACGGGGGCTCGGGCTCCGGCTCCCCCAGCAGCCACTTGCAGGGCCGGGCGGGGGGCCCAGGACCGCGGTCCGCTTCCCCCGGCGGGACGCTCACAGCCGGCCGCTGCTATGGAAACCGGCAAGCTCTGCACGCCGAGCCGGCCGGAGCCCCGCCGACGGAGACGCTTCCGCGCGTGGGCGGCAGGAAGTGACGCGTGGCGCCGGGCCGTGCGGCGTCGGGGTGCCTTCGGTTGGCGGCTCCCGAGTGTCAGCGCCGCGCCTTCCGCTGGGGTCTCAGGCAGGGGCTCCGTCATGGCCCCCCATGGGCGCTGCTGCCTTCAGCACCCCGCCCGCCCGCCGGGAGTAACCCGCACCGTCTGGTTGGCCTCGGAAACCTCCCCTCCGGGAGCGAGTTCGGCTAACTCGAGCGTCCCATCTCCCGGGAGGCAGAACGCTTTTCTTGCATGTGTCCCCTTTGCCGCCGCTCAGCTGTAGCACCACAAGCGAACTCAGTCCCTTAGATGTTTCTGTTACTCCACACGTTAGTCTATTGCAGGAACCTTCCCCACTTTCACCCAACCTCACAAGCATCAGGTTTCCTACTGAAGCTGAAAGTGCTGTTAAGTTGAAAATATGAATGGTCAGAGCCTCACTGGAGAGCAGTTACCTGAGGAGAGATCACGCACTCAAGGTAAAGCATTACAGGCTTAAGAAACATTTTCCTCACATACAGTTCTAAGAGAATACTTCATATAATATGGCATCTGAATGCAGCGATTCCCACCACACATGGACCATCCCTGAACTTCATCCACCTCTCCCTCCTCCAGTCTGAAAACCGAGGTGAGATGTTCATATGGGCTTTTTAAGCTACATAAGAATGAACAGAAAACGTGGAGGAAACAGTGGCTGAGGTGCTGGAGGTAGAAGAAGAAACCTTGAGCAGTTTATGACTGCTGACTAGAAGAAGGTGATGTCAAACATAAGCCATTATGGGTGGCCTCTTTGCTTTCATTGTAATAATAAACCTAGGCTTTGACATTCTGGTTTTCACATTAGGAGACAGTAGTGTGATGACCAAAAGCCATGCACGATTTTCTCATAACTCTTCCTTAACAGAAGTCCATCAGAGAGTATAGGCTAGCTGGAAAAGCTATAAAGTTATTAATTAGGTTTTGAGCCTTTCAGTATCTGAAGGGGGCCTGTAAGATTGCTGGGCAGGGACTCTTCATTAGGGACTGTAGTGACAGGACAAGGGGTAATGGGTTCAAACTCAAACAGGGGAGGTTTAGATTGGATATGAGGAGGAAGTTCCTGACTGTGAGGTTGGTGAGGCACCGGAATGGGTTGCCCAGGGAAGTTGTGAATGCTCCATCCCTGGTGGTGTTCAAGGCCAGGCTGGATGAAGCCTTGGGTGACATGGTTTAGTGTGAGGTGTCCCTGCCCATGGCAGGGGGGTTGGAACTGGATGATCTTAAGGTCCTTTCCAATCCTAATTATTCTATGATTTGACAATTCTATATTTGATGTGCTGTGCTCTTTGACCTCAATAGTTACTGGTATTTACACTAAAATCAGTTCAACTTNTTATTCTATGATTTGACAATTCTATATTTGATGTGCTGTGCTCTTTGACCTCAATAGTTACTGGTATTTACACTAAAATCAGTTCAACTTTGAGCTCAAGTTACAGCTGGAGAGATAGCAAGCATTTAATATCAAAAATCACATCAATGTGGTATAACTCTATCAATATAGAAGCAAAATAATGATTTATCTACTAAAAGCTAAGGATTTTTAAAGAATGTGACTGCTTTTAATGGAATTGAATTTCGCTAAGATTAACACCTATGTCTGTTCCTTGTGATACATAATTTTTATGGACCAGGTTACAGACTTGGTTTCCTTTACTCAAAAGAATAAATCACCCTTTGCAGTATTTGGAGTGATTAGCATTGAAAAAACTACTTCAACTTCTGTGAATCTACAGAATCAGGGATTCATGTGGCTTGTAGGAAAAAGTGCCTTTATTTTCAGGGATAAAAATAATCTTATTAATTGCTCCTTTTCTGCAGCAATGTTTTTATAATAGTGCACAACTGTTACTTAAATGAATACAAAAAGTCACATGCTGAGTAGTAATTTAAACTGATACTTGTAACTCAGGTATTCTTCTCAGGTGTTATCTTTCAGCTAGAAAAATGGTAAAGGTAATTGAGTGAAATGCAGAAATTGCTAATTGGCTTAGAAAGACCATTTGTAAACCCTGTATTTTAGGTCACATTCCAACAGTAACAATGCAGAGAAGAGTGTATTCTGGTTTGGGAAAAAGTCCAATTTCCCACTGGATACACTGAAAACATTTATTAACATAAGCTGTAGTGTGAAATGGCAAAAACTGCCACAGAATTACATCAAAGCTTTTATGACGTGGATGAATCAAAATACAGGTTAAGAAAACTTGCTTTCTTAATGCCATATATTGCTTTGATACATATGAAAGGAACAAGTTGTATCCAGTAGAGGAACTGACCAGAAGATGCACATTTATTTCTGAGCACTGAAAAACTAAACATTTCTGTTCATGATATATTTCATCCCGTGTTGGTTGTTTTCTTACTTTTGATTACAGTCAGGTTGTAACTATTCTAACTACTGTCTTTATGTTAAGTAGCTTGGTGCCTCACACCCTGATGACTTGCTCCAGTTATAACAATCCTGTTTATTTAGAAACATGTTTGCTGTTTATGCTGGGCAAGGACAGCTATGGATGGCTACTGTTATCTCATTTGACATAACAATCAAAAGTTATTTGTTTATAGTCTTCATTCACCAAATTTCCAAATTTCCTGAAATGGATTTTATGATATTTTAACCAGCTAGGTACTGCTGAAAATGGATTTGGAATGGTATTAGTGCCAAATCTTAAGGAATAGTATTTATGGTGTACTAAAATACTGGTTTTAACTTTGCAAAATGAGTTTAGTTATAATCTTTGAAATTGAGATCCTATTTGTCTCTGGCTTGTGTCCTCTTTCTCCAGGAGTGTTGCTGTATCACTGGCTGGGCCTTCTGCTTTCTGTGCAGGGAATGCTGTTGCACCACAAGTGAGAAACTGGGCTTCTGCATCAGCACTGCTCTTTTGTCACTATGGCTGCCCACTCAGTTTAGATGAACTTGACCTCTGATGTTTACAGTTGCACATACCATCTTTTTAAAACAAGATATGATATTTAGGGTACATTATGTTAGAATGGAACAAAGCTTCTTTGGTTCCTTGTGATGTATCTGTTAATCTATTTGGCCTGTAAATGCTAAGTTTTAGCGACAGGATGGAACTGGCAACACACAGTAAGGCTCCTCTTCTTCCCTTCCAGCTACCTCAGGTTTTTACTTCAGATTCTAATTCTGTGATCATTTTACACATTCTGTCTCCTTCCACTGAAGTCATCAAGAGTTAATGTTGGTTCATTAATCTCTAACCCCAAATCTCTCAGTCCAGTATTGCAGAGAAACAAACAATTTTCTAAGTTAGAGTGGGTCCAATGCAAGTATGACAATTAAAACCATATACATTTTCTATTTTTCCTTATTATCTGAGACATGTTTGTTGACCTAAGAAATACAATATGTCTATTTTATTCTCATTGGCTTTGTTGGAAAAAATGATCAGATCTTCAGGCATCTTCAGATCCTTCTGCAAGTCTGGTAAAGCAGCAGTGAACTTCGTAAGAGAGAGATGTGCTTTGTTTAAACTAATTAGACTAATTCCTTGGACAATTTGGAAGAAAAAAGTGTAGCAGCATTTTCAGAGGAGAGTTGTATTTGCAGAGAGAGAATGACAGGTCATAAACCCCCAGGAACAGAGATAAATGGAACAAAGAAGTGGACACGATATGATTGCACTTTAAGATCAAAATCTTAACCAAGCTATTGCCCTGCTGTTATTAAACCATAATGGTCTTCACATTCATAGGCCATCCTGATTTCGCCATGCTGCTGCTAGTATATTGTTACTGGGATCCTTTCACAAAATTATTTGCAATTATGTCATATCTGAAAGCCAAGGCTGTGAGTCAACACTGAATTTATTCACTGACAGTTTCTTTTTAGCCAACACTGTCCTGTAACTTAATGAGCCCTTCTCACTCCCTGTATTTCATCTGTGATATATTTATAGACATCCCTTCTCAACCTTCATTAGATAACGCAAGCCAAGAACAGTTAGTCTCCTCTTGTTAAGAGTCACCAGTGCCCAGATCATTTTAATTCCCCTTTGCTCACATTCCAGTCAAAATTCAACATCCTTAAGTGATGTTGACCAGAAATGTGTACGATATTCCAGATGAAGGCTTACAAATCTTCTCTACAAGAAATACTTATTCCTTACAAGTCCTTTATATAACAAATACTTACTCTGGATACATTCTCACCTGCTGTGTTCTATGATTCTACTTGTGCTTTTGAAAGGTACGTCCCATCAGAAACTACAGTGATTCTGCAGCTGAATAGAGTGTGTGGTTCTTTCACCTGTCCTGATGGTTTGCTGCAGATGAGATTCTGCTAATAACAGCAATATTGACCTGCCACCAAGTGCATGCTCTTTCATTTTTCCACTGTTGAACTTCATCTACGCACATAAGCAAGTCCATTTCTAATCTTCAGAAGTTACCCATATAATATTTCAAAAATCTTCTTTATTGTAAAACTGCTGCTCAGCTCAGAGTCATTAACAAAAGTTGGCAGCACACTCTAGTGCCAGTGTAATTAATGAAAATACTAAAGTCAGTCCCAAGATGGATCTGTGAGAACTACACTAGTTCCTTTCAGTGTAACAATTCCTCTAAATTACCTTCAGTAATCTCTCCCTTAGCAAGATTAGATATGCTAATTCCCTATAGTAACTTTATATCAAATCCAGACAGATGTGCACAAAACCCTCTCTTCAGTTGAAGGGCCCAGGTCTGACAGTAAACTGATTATATTTGGGTTCCCTACTCTAAATCACTAATGGATTAAAGCTTAATTTTCATAAAATTGTGCTTGCATATAAATAACAACTTGAAGACTGTTTACATTTTTTCATGCATGGATAATATAACTCTTACAACTAGTGCTTCTTTCGAAGACTTTTAAAGTTTCAGTTGTGCTTGAGTAAGTACTGAAACTCTCTGAAGTGCTGTAAGAGAGAAAACTCTGAAGAACTGAAAGTTGCTAAAATATTTTAAAATTTCTATAGATACTCAAAGCATCAAGAACACTACTTTGTATTTCAGGATAACTAAACTGAGTGAAGATTCCATTCTGATTGGAGTTACCAGCATAAATCCACTAACTGGACTGTAGCTGTTTCTGACTTCTTCCAGTGAAAATTACTTTAGATTCGGGCTCATTGTTATAAATGCTCTTTTAAATCATCTCTTGCCACTTTAGAACTTTGGAAATGCCAAATCAGAATAATACTTCCATATTGTACATTTAGGTATGGTAAATTAGGTTAGGAAATGCTTAATTATTTACACTAACACATCAGTCAGGATGTCATGCCTCTTCTCTAATGGCTCTACCTGTATTATTTTTTATTGTTAGATGGGGGAGCTAAATAGCTGTGATCTGACCTTGCTCTAACAGTTAGCTCTGTGCTGCACAGATGGGAACACAGCAGGTTTTTCATTGTGATCAGGTAAGTTCTCTCTCTACATTTCATCAGAGCTAGGACACGACTTGCTGAGCTGGTTATGTAGCATGTAACCACAGCCCTTTCCCACAGGAAGGACTCGGCAGTGGAACAACAAAGTTAGTTAATACAATTACATGCTATTCCATGACTCTGAAAGCATGAATGATGAAATGTGGTTTTCTGCATTGCTCAGCTCTCTGTGTGAAGTGATGGTTCCTCCTTTTGCTGCTTACTGATGGCAGAAAGGTTGGGAAAGGTGTGCATTGCAAGGTTGTGGAGGATAGAAGGGATGATGCTTGCACTGAATCTGTGTTTCCAAAATCTTTGTGTTGTGAGGCCACACATGGAAGTGCTGGCTACTTGCTACCTCAACAGAGTATTTTTTCACTTCAAGAGTAGGGAGCATTGCACCTTCTTTTCTACCACAGCTACTTTATGCTTACACTTTTTATCAGGATTCATCTATTAACAATATTTCCTGTAATTGTGAGTGGTGGTTTCCTGCTTCTGATATTTCTGTATTACCTGCTTCTCCTACCTCCTTCACAGCCTGTCCTTGTCAGAACTCTATTCTGCTATTGGCATTAGCTAAAATATGTACTTTACTCAACTCTAAGCTTGCCATTAACCAACATGAAAGGGAGAGAAGCTGACTATTTGGTTTCCTGTAACTGATAACAAAATATAGACATTGCAAATACTTACAGCATTTATTAAAATAGAGAAGACAACCCTTTCTAAATGTCATGCACATTATAAAGCTTGTTTATATCACATTATTACTACTGTTTTTTTCCAGGGGAAATAGCATTGTAGATCCCTTTTCTTTTTCTTTCCCTGGTAGCATCTTAAGGCTCTATGCACAATGACCACTGCAAATGCCATCCACGCTTCTGAGTAGAAATGAGAGACATGACCTGCGTCATCACTCACATTTAGAGACTCACTTATCAAGCGGGATACCACCCAAGACATTGAGATATGAGCAAATGTCTATATTTATCACCAACAACCCTTTTTCCACAAACTCTTGCCAGATGATGTCATCACATGGGTTACCTCTCTAATGACTAGTGCACCCATACAGTGAATTAAGATTTTAATAAGATTTTAACATAACAGTGTACCAGAAGCTGAACGACGAACTGTGAGGCAAAGCTCTCTGAGACACAGCCCTTGCTTTACACAGCATATTGACACCTCGGAAGTAATTGTGGATACACTTTCACTTTTCACATTAGTGGTATATTTAGGGTTGAACAAAGTAGGTAGTCTAGTTAATACCAACACTTACGCCATCACAAAGTAGCTAGCATCTGGAGAAGAAAAAAGAGAGTAGGAGAAGGAAAGAGCAGAACTGGTTCTTTTGCTAGTGCTCTTGGCTTGTTGCATCTTTGCACGTTCATTAACAATACCCTCTGTAAGTTACCTGCAACTTGGTAATTTTATGAAAGGCTGTGATATGATACAATATATGGTATGATAAAATGGTATGACTGATATGATCACGTGCAGGCATCAGAGGATAAAACTGGTGATTCAGGAGGTTCGTTCTACATATAAGTTCCAGCTTATATGTATTTCTTCCCTGTATTGGAAGATGCTTGATACATATTTCTATTTTCTATTAATTTTTCTCTTTTTCTTGATAAATTACTTCAAAACTATTAATAAAACTTAAATACTGCATTTTCCAAGTACATGCAAAGAGCTATTAATTCATTAAATACTTCAGCCAGAAATATCTTTGGCTGAAGGGCTGTTATGCTGGCATAAGCAAAAAGGCAGTGGAAACACTTATTCAGTGTCATTCAATACATGATTAAAGCTAACTTTTCCTCCCTTCTTCACTAACAAATGTTCCTGGTGATGTAACTAATTTGTTCCTTCTATGTCAGTCATGTATCTACTACACATTAAACTTAAAAGTAGTTCCACTCTCAGGCATGTAGTTTTACGTCAGTGAATACCACTGCTGTTCCACAGCTGTTCTTGTGATCATGGGTTGCCTTCTAAACAATCCAAACAATTCCTGGAATGTGTAGCGTAACCAGCGATAACACTCACGTCAGGAGACACTTTAACTACAGGAGGTGTTTATTACTACAAAGACTGTTTTGAGATCTATTCTGTATTAGCAAAGGACTGTACATTACCCTATAATGAGTGAACCAGAAGCCCAGGATTGTTATGCCCAGGAAGACAGGCATCTCCATACTGTGTTCTCACTTTCCATACCCCTCTAGTGCCTGTGAAGCCACAACATGCAGGCCACAGTGACAGAAGTAGCACATGCAGGAATATTCTGCAAGCAATCAATCTGTGCATCATGTTTGATCCAGGCCACACTAAAGCAAAGTTGGTTTTTTTTGTTTGGGTTTTTTTTGTGTGTGTGTATGGTTCTTTTTTGTTTGGTTGGTTTTTTGTTTGATTTTGTTTTGTTTGTTTGTTTATTCCCCTCCCCCCAGAATCAGCTGCAGCTTTCTATGCAGCTCACAGAAACAGCAAAACCCCATCTTCTGATAGCAATATGCACTAAGGCACATCCACATGCCTGCTGACCCTTTAGATATTCTTTCATTGAAGACATTCAGATTCTGCCTCACAGTTTCTTTTACACCAGAACTGTATTGATCATTCCTCTCTAGAGCAGACCACAGTTTAGGACGTGATTTTTAAAACCAGATGTAAGAAAACTACCTTTAGGTAAGTGCTGATTTCTGGTACATCCTAATATGAAAGCTAAAAACCAACCATGAGATGCTTGTATTGCAGTAGTTCAATGGGATTTTTGTCATTGATCACCCAGTTCCCCCCAGGCCCAGTACATGTGACTAACTCTGGGTGCTCAGTTATGGAAAATACTGGTTGCGCTACATTGTCAGTATTTAATAACAACACAGGTAAACCACACCACTGTGAGCTTCTCTTTCCATTTACTTCACAAGGGACGTAATAAGCATGCCCAAAGTCGCATACTATTAACATTAAGACAGTGATATGTTTATTTTGTCTGTCAGTTACCTAGTAACAGTTTTTGATCGTTTTAACCTTATTAGCAAGCTTACCATGTGCATTTTAATTGAAAAACGTCCGTTTATAAATGAAAAGAGAACAAAAGAACAATCTATCTGCTACCATTACTAAAAGCTGCTGGTGCATACAGCATGTATTTCAAAATACTCAGTGGCTTTTTGCTCAGTGATAAACAAGTTTTTTCTCCAGACTATGCTATAGTAGAGCATCAGCATACTAATATGATGGTAATTTGGGTATACATAAGAAATCTGTTGCACCACGAGCATTGTACCTCATTGTAACCCTCAGTCAGAACTAAACAGCTGCCCAGTTGTTAGTGTACTGCTGTTCCAAATAACCTGTGGTTTTGAAGAGGCAGAACAGTCATTAGTGGGAGTTTTTGTAAGACCCTGGAAGAAAGAAAACTGCGGTACTGAATATTCAAAACACAGCACTCTTTTAAGACAGAAGCACACTTATTCCGCTGGCTCCATTTACTGTTCTCTAACAGAAAGAGTGTTAGAGAGTTGCCTCTCCCCCCTACTCTCTGTTATTAGACTATTTAAGACTTTAAACCCACCGCCCTGTACTCAGCTCTAACATTTACTACCAGACAGAGCAATTCACTAAACAAAACCACAAAGATACCTTTTATAACTAGGAAATGCAGACAGAAAGGCTGGTGGGCATGGAGTAGTGTACCGTTATTATAACAATGAACTAACTCACAATGAACAGCTACTGGCACATCGAGAACTCTAGGAAAGGGTAACTTCCAGTGATTTTACATTAAATTACATACTAATACACTAGACCACATTTTAACTTGGGAATACGTTATCAGGTTTTGACTAAGAAAAACTAGGCAAGAATCTTTCCTTTGCTCCAAGCCTTCGTTTCAAGGAGGGAAATTTTCAATTTGCCACTCTCTGATCAATATACATTCCTCTCCATGCAGCAATTAGTCCAGAAATACTCTCTGACTGATCTTGCAAGCTCTATTTATAACAAAGTTCTGAACATTCTGAAATGCAAGAATCACTCTGTAATTTCAGAGCAGTTGTAACCTCTTACCCCTCTGTAACAGGCTGCCAGAAATGCTCCTGCTTAATGCCCATCACCATTTGTTCTGAAGATATCAACTTTCTGGCTGTAGCAGGGAAGTCGGGACTTCTGGGCTTTGATTCATGTCTGATGCACCTCTTGCATTTCAACTCCGAAGGCAATGATTTTGGACATATAGTGACCATGTAATTTTTTATCAAGAGGTTCCCAATAATGCATGGAACTAGCTGCTGTGTTTTATCCAGAATAAAACAGGTGGATGTGAAGACTGTTCCCATAAATATCCACAGTGTTTAGCATGAGGGATTTCAGGATTTTCTCTTCAAAATGCAAGTTAGCAGAAGGGCTCAGAACATGTTTTCTGTGTAAAGAGAATGGAATTCCATATTGCTTTCCTGGTAGCCCTTGAATGAGCTGCAGAAATTGAAGATGGGAACTACATCCCTGGACATGGATCCAAAGGACAACCAAGGCTCCAAAGAAACAATTGCTTTTCACTCTACAGCCTTTTGCAAGTGATCTGCTTAGTTACATCTTTTTAATTAACATAAATGGAATAAGGAAAATATTTTTTTTCAGAATATCCATATAGAGGTGAGGTTTCTTTTTTTGTGGGTCTTTTTTGTTTGTTTATTTATTTTTTTTTTTTTAATTCTGCAATCCAGAATTACTTAATTATTTTTTACTATTACTTTGAAATTAATTATATGAATACACTGTATTTCCATTTTGGTAGGAATAAGTGTCTGTGTTAGCATTTGATCATAGTATAAACTGGTGTTCCTTGGTCAGCAAGAAACATCATGCCTGCCAGAACATCATCAAATCCAGTGTACAGATGACATCATCAAATCCAGTGTACAGATGACATCATCGTTCATGGACAAAGGGTTTGATGTTACTTTATATCACAGCTAAGGCTAAAAGACATAGCTTAATTTGAAGACACTACAGGTATTAATAAACCAATTATCAATGATCTTTATGAGACCTATATTTTAAATTGGTGTCTCCTGTTATTATGTGACGATTTACATCATACTCTTTATGTACGCATGCACTACTATTTTCTGAATTAGGGCTGCAGGTGGATAAGTAGCAGCTTGTGTCAGAAAACTACTGCATATTATTCTTACCCTAACTGCAAATTATGAATCATGACACTGATTACATGTTGGCAGAAGCATCATTCAGCAGTAACATGGATACAACACAGCATCATAAACATAGGCAGAACATCTCCAACAAATTATGCTTGATGGTCAAGTCTAAATATCAAGCTGCGAGTCTAAAGCCCAAACTGCTTGGCTGACAAACTGTTTCATGAGAAGCTGCTTTCACTGCCTCCTGTGGCATTTCCCAGGTCAGCCCCCGAGCACACCCGGCGCAGTGTTCCCTCTCTGAAGTTTCCTCAACACTTCCCGTTACCAAACGATGTCACAGCCAGTGCCCAGCCCGGCGCAGCAGCAGTGACATACCGAATCCCCACCGGGGACTGCGGGCATCTCCCCCCGGAACACTTCTCAGACACAAGCACCCATCCTCACCGGCCGGCCCGCGCCGCCACAGCCGCTGAGCACCGCTTCCCCGACACCGGGGCTGAAGCAGAGACGGGAAGCCGGCCCCACACCAAGAGCTCAACGCAGACCACGCTGAAAAACGCCAAGTCTACTGCACACCGCTCGCCCCTCCCCGAGGACAGCAGAGGGGCCCACACTGAACTCCAGACCCCCCTGACGCCCCGCGCCACTGACGGAAGGACCGCCCGGCCGCTACCGCGTCCCCTTCCGGCAAGGGAGCGGACTGGATAACGCCACATCACTCAACCCCACCCCCCGCGCATTCCAACGTGCCTTGTCCCTGAGGTAAACACGGCGCGGCCCCGCCCCCGGCCCGGCCTCCAGCAGCTTCCAGAAGCGCCCGGGCGGTGCGGAGGGGCTCTGGCCTGCCTTGGGCTGCCGGCAGTAGCGGAGGTGGTGGCGCAGTCGGAATTGCCGTGTCCGCGGGGCGCAGCCGGCAGCTGGGCGCGCAGGGGCGGGGCGGTGGCGGGGGGACTGGTGGGGGTGATGCCCTTGTTTATTTTTACCCGGGCAGCTCATCCTCTCCGGCAGCCCCAGAGCGGCCCCCGCCACCGATCCCCGCCCCGGCCCCGACGGCGCCGCCTATAAAGCGCCGCCCGCGGGGAGCAGAGGATGCAGCTCTACAGCTCGGTGATCACCCATTACCCGGCGAGCGCAACAGCCACCGCAGCCGCCGCGGCCTCGTCGAGCACCGGTGTCTTCAAAGTCTCCTTATCACCGGGACCCCCTTCCGCGGAGGCTCCGAGCGCCGCCGCCGCGGGTCCGAATCCGGCCGCCGAGAGCTCCGCTAAGGACGGCTTCGTTCCCGGTGGGGGAAGCAGCACCAGCAGCAGCACCGCCGCCGCCATGCCCGCGTTCTCCTCTTGCCTGGAGGTGATGCCGAGCGGCCCCGCGGCGGGCCCGGGCAGCCGGCCGGCGGGCGGCCCGCAGTACAGCACCTGCGCGCAGGTCACTGTCAGCCGCCGGCGGCCGCTGGAGCGCATCGTGCCCATACGCATCGTGCAGCGAGTCGAGTCTCCCGGCGAGCTGGTCCCGGCCTCGCCGCGCAGCCGGGCCTGGCTGGAGGGCATCCTGGAGAGCATGCGGCAGGCCGGAGGGGACGGCGAGGCCGCCGCGCTGCCGCCGCCCGCCGAGGAGCCCAGCAACCGTAGCCTGCGCTTCAGCGAGCACTGTCAGGCGCTGCAGGCGGTGGCCGCCGGAGCCCAGCCAGGGCTGACACCTGGTTGTGTCCCCACGGAGCGCAGCCTGAGCCCCGCGCGGCCTGCAGCCGGCCCCACGGCCCGGGAGGAGGAGGAGGAGGACAGAGCAGATCCCGGTGTGCGCAGGGTGCCGGGGGGCAGGCCGGAGCGCAGCGAGAAGCTGGCTCTGTACCTGGCCGAGGTGGAGAAGCAAGACAAATACCTGCGACAGAAGGGCCGGTTCCGTTTCCACATCATCCCCGACGGGAACTGTCTATACCGCGCCGTCTGCAAGGCGGTATACGGGGACCAGCGGCTGCACAGCGAGCTCCGCGAGCAAACCGTGCACTACATCGCCGACCACCTGGACCACTTCAGCCCTATCATCGAGGGCGACGTGGGAGAGTTTCTCATCGCCGCCGCTCAGGACGGGGCCTGGGCCGGCTACCCGGAGCTGTTGGCCATGGGGCAGATGCTGAACGTGAACATCCACCTCACCACAGGCGGCCGGCCCGAGAGCCCCACTGTTGCCACCATGGTTCACTACCTGGGGCCCGAGGACCCAACGCGGCCCAGTATCTGGCTGAGCTGGCTTAGCAATGGGCACTATGATGCTGTGCTTGACCGCGTGTGCCCCAACCCAGAGTACGAGGCCTGGTGCAGACAGACTCAGGTACAGCGCAGGCGGGATGAGGAGCTGGCCAAGTCCATGGCAGTGTCCTTGTCCAAGATGTACATTGAGCAGAATGCCTGCTCTTGAGACCCTCTGGATTGCAGGCTGGGAGGTTTGCTGCAGGGACTGAGACAGATGGAAAGTGTGCTGGCTGTGATGGTAATGCCTTAATCCTTAATGAAGCAGCAGCAGCACCCCAGACTGAGAAGGACTATAGATTGTGGGGGGAAAAAATGCGAACATGTTGTAATATTCTGTTGTAAAAATACAGCCTCGGATTATTTGCAAGCAGATTTTCCGCATATGTTTGTGTCTCCCCACTGTCTATTTTCTATCAGAATGTATTTTTTTGCACAATATTTTTAAACTGTTACCTCCATCTTCTACACCTAACATTAGTATCTGGCTTTCAGCTGTACAGCCAAAAATGTTTGTAAACTGGTTTTGTAAATAAGGCTTATGATGTAACAGCTATTTTTTGCTGTGTTTTTTACCCATAAACCTTATATTTTTACCAAATGAAGATGTCAAACTAACCCTCCCTAATGATGGAAGCATCGTGGATATTTTCTTGCAAAACTAAACCAGTGTTTTTTGTAAAAGTGCAGCAAAGTATGAACAGATTGCTTTTCAGAACAGTTGCTTTCTCTGCCTGGAGCACAGAACAGGTCCTCTGAGCCAGTTGGAATGCAGCTACACATGAACAGTACAGGGAGCAATTGACTCTTCTGTATTTAATTACTGTTTTGAGTAAACTGGCCTCTTGTTGCCTGGTTGGCTTACCCTCTGCTCCATTTATATTAGTTATCTGTAATAACAGAACATTAACTTGCAATAGAATGTTGTGACTAGATAATAGTCTCCCGCTTTGGCAGTAATTGCCTTGGCTGCACCTCGATGTTTGTGTTCTTGTTTCTGGGTTTATGATGTCTTTTGTATAAGCCTTGCTTCTTTTCTGGCACTGGTGTTGCACCAACAACTCATTATCTGATCACAACATTTTATTCACTTGGCGTTATTTTCTAATAAATCAGGAATGGTGATTGTTCTACATGATGGTTTAAAAGGAGGGGGAAAAAAGTATTTAAAACAAGGTTTGTATGGTTTGCTGGGTCAAACATTTGGATGTTTCCAATCTGAACTCTGTCTTCTACTTTCTGATTAACTTGTTAGATATATTTATTAAGTAATGCAGTTTGTACTTTTTTATTTTGTAATATATTGTGATTTTGGGATTTATACTGTATTTGTATAATAGGAATATTCACAGCTAAAATGGAATGAATAAAGAATGTAATTTTACTTGTGATCTTTCTTTTCACCCTTTCTGTTCCTGGTGTGGTGAAGAACTGCAGTTGTGTTCCCAAGACCTGTCATTTTGTTTCTCTGCCATAGTTTCCCCAATTAAGAGGTGGGAAGAAGGGCATGGTACTACACGAATATGAGCCACTGATAATTCTGGTGTCTGTGGGTATGTGAAAGCCTTGCAAGCATTTAAAAATGGTTGACTATCTGTAAGATTACAGATCCTGGCATATCTCTGCTCACAAGTATTTTTTGTATATTAATTTGCTTTAGGAGGGGAGTTCTCAAATGTGGTGCCTGCACTGATAATACCAGTGGCTGTGTTGGACCAGCTCTCTGTGGGGCTGTGTACACTTGGGCTTGGACTGTGGTAATTGGGAGTGTCTGTTCTGCAGCTCCAAATTTCAGATTTCCCCTGTCACAACTTGCACCTCGCAGCCATTTTCACATTACTTAAATAGAGGTAATTTACAGGGAAATACGGCTCTTGCAAGGCGTTTCCATCTTGTAAGGGGAGTGAAAGTTGTTAGACCTTACTTGGTGTGCATGCATGCAGTTACAAAGCTACCCCTGATCTCAAAATACTGTAAGGCCACCCTTAAATGACAGAAGGGTCCTGGGTTAAAATTAGGATTACAAATTAACTAAATAGCTGAAATGCAGCAGTCTTCACTGAGCACAGTCATGCTACAGAGCTGCAGGATTGTGTTTATTTTGGTGCTGTTTTATGTGAGATGCAAAGGGTAGACTTAATTTTATTGTGTTATTTCCAAAATATTGGTAAATACAGATTGTATTTTCCCCCGTTTTCTTTACACACAATCATGTTGCTTCCTTAGAGGTCAAAGGGTCCACTATTGCTAGTCCACTATTGCTTAACTTTACTCGATCTCTGAAAAGCTGAGTTCTGAGGTGAGAGCAAGGTGAAGATGCAGATGCGGGTGTTGATAAGGACAGAGATAGTTGAGAAAAACAGTTACTTAGGTGGCTGTAAGCACAAAAATACTAATACGGCATCACTAAATATCAGTGATGTGCTTGACTGATTAAAAAGTTTGTATCCATTTGCTTACCTTTTGGGTTGGAGATGATGATGTCATTCAATGGTGATGGATATCCCAAACTTTGTTTTGAAAAAGTTTTGTTTTTAAACTTTCATGTCTTTTAAAATTACAATTTTCAGCTACATGACTTGTGTTCACAAGTTTTGGTTGTGTGTGTTTTCCACACAAACCTTAGAAACCCTCACGGAGCAAGCAAAGCAAAGAAAGATTGAGACTGCAGGGTGTTCACTCTGAGATACATTTTACACTAAACTATCAACAGTGATGTTAAAAACGAGCAGTGCAGAACTGTGGGTAAGTTCCCATGGGGTTCCTTAACAGCTTTGATGCTACTGCATGAAGTCACAGGGACATGTGGATAAGTTTAAGGAATTTAAAGAAACTAGGCTACTTGTTGAGCTAGCTTGTGAAAACATTGAGGATATACTGCTGAAGCATCTATTGGCGCATTTGTTTTTGCAGCTTGCATTACATACTGTGTCTGTTCTGAAAGGAAATGACAAAAATGGCATGTCAGATGTTTCAGGCACATGGAAAATGAAAACTTCTTTTTATAGCTCTGGTGTTTGAAGTTTAGCTGAGACACTTGAGGCTAGATGCAAGCCAGCGTCTTGCCTGAGTAGCAATAGTGTCAGTTCTATGGAGTAGTTATCTATAGAGGCAGTGATCCTAATGTGGACGAAACTTTACAGAACTGGTTGTAATATTGTCACTTGGCCCAAGTACAAGTTTCCCTTGACTGTCCTCTGCTCAACAATTCCAGTAACAAGGAAATGGCAAATGTCATTCTTGCTGATAATTTCAGTACCTGATTATTTTAACCTTGGCTAATCACTTGCATAACACAGCTAATCCTTAGACCTGTCTGGGGACTTTGGTCAACAGGCTCTTTATTATTGACAGTAGTTGAAAAGGAGAGCTAGATTTTCAATATTTGGTTGTATGTTCCTTTAAGTCAAGTAGAAAATGCTTCAATTCTGAACTGAGCATCTTTGCTTGTGTTTTACAATACAATTGTGAATTAGTTGATGCTTCATTTCAGAAATTTCTTATATTGCCAAGGCTGTAGCATTCTTTCAGTAATTGTGCAATGGATACATTAGAATTTTTTGTGTATTGAACAGACTCTATTGCACAACATCAGGTTTGCAAGAACTGAATTGGTTTGTATGTACAATGAATGCATCCCAAAATCAGGTGGTCAGGTGGGAAAGGGGAGATTTGTTTAAGTGTCGTTCTTCATCTCAGTCAATGGTTTCCTTTCAGAAAGCTCAGTGGGTGATTCTGTGCTTAGTGATTTATTTAGGATGCATAAAAGTTGCCTAGTGCCAGCTATTGGGTTTATATTTCCTCTTGTACCTGGCTGGTACATTACACATGCACAAGATAAATCTGTTACACTGATGTCACTTGTAAATAAAGGTATATTTCAGTATTCCTTATGCATACATAACCATGTGCACCCAAATATTTCTTCTGATTTTGCTTTTATTATGTCAGGATTAATTGACAGAATTTTTGAGGTTAAAATTCTAATTTTGGTTTAGTGGTTTGTCAGTGTGCCCATACAAAGCTTCTGAATCTAAGCAGAGCATGATGACAGATACCTCACAACAGGGACAAGCTGGTTTTTTGCTTATACTCTTTCATATGCATTTAACAGTTCATTGATATGCATTGATAAGTGTTACTGGGATGTGTTGCAGAAATGGTGCCGAATGAAAAAAGCCTCAGCTTTGGTGTTGAAAAGATGCCCTTTACTAAAGGGCATGGTTATATGAAAGTATGCAGCATGCAGAAAGGTTGTGAGCAACCGTTTGAAAGGACATCAGGTCTGACAAATGCGATTCCGTAGCCATCAAGACTTCTTTTAAAGAAGCAGAAGACTTTAAACTTTGAACTTTTTACTAGTGTACAGGCTGATTTGTAACATGTACACTGCATTTTAGTTGAAAAATATTGAAGTTCTTATTTCCTGTTAAGTTTTAATTTACAGTCTTTTTTAAAAGCAAGCTGATAGTATAAATGGATAGAAAGGTATAGCAATGCAGTAATACACTGTACTTCAGTCATTTTTTTTCTGATGTTAGTATTTGAAATCTTTTTTTATACAAGAAAATCCATTCCTGGTATTTGGACTTCAAACTGATAGAAATAAACCACTGGCAAGTTCCAGGTTTCTGTTGCATGAATGGGTATTATTCTGTATCCACATACATTTCTCACAATTAGTGAGTAAGATCGGGTTTCTTTGGAGAAACCGTGAGTGTGCAATTGTAGCAGCGTGATGCACATACACACATAGAACTAATCTTTCCTGTGTGAACTTAAATTGGCATTTCCTGCATTTTTAGTGTGCATTTTTAAACCATTATGTTTTTAATGCATATTTTATTTCCTATTGTTTTTACTGGAAGTTGTGGAAAACAAAACCGTTGTATCCTTACTACAAGGCATAGTTAAGAGTGTGAACCTTCAGCACTATAGCACAGTTAAGTTGCATAAAGAGTGGCATCTGCAGTGAAGAAGACTATTGCAGGAGGGGAGGGTAGCTGGGGGGAAAGCTGAAGCTGGGAGATGGTTATGAAGGAGCTCGGGTTGTCTTCTATCCTCTTATCTCCTGTGTTCACCCACATCCCAGGCAGTGGGTCTGTGCTACTGGTCTGGTGACAGTGTGCATCAGTTTCACTGTTACTGCTCATTGATGTTTAACTGCTAAGTTATTATCCTGCTGAGTTTTTGGGAGGCTGCAAATGGAAGAAGGAATGCAACACTGTCTCAGACAAAAATGGAAAGAATTTCACAGACAAAGATGTGTCTTGCCTTTTGTTCCTAAGTATCAATGAGCTACAGCATGACTGAATATCAAAATGGTCACAAGGAGCAACATAATTTTAAGGATCAGATAAAGCACTTGATAGCAACTTTCTGAGACTTCAAGAAAGCTTGACAAACTTTTTTTTAATTAATCCATAATTTCATTATTTAGACCATATTATTTTCATGGGTACAAGGATCCAGCATTTTTCCTGCATGAAACTATTTTTGGCTAAGTGTTAAATTCCATTTTTCAGCTATTCCAACTCACCAATGTTTCTGGCAAGAAAGTCCATGGTTTTGAATCTCTCTGTGGGATTTGGAACCTTGTAAGTTCTGTCAATTTAACCTAATATGGCTAAGAGTAATACTTCTTCCCATTGCTGATGCCGTACTCATGTTTAGATGGCTGCTTTCAGAAATCATATAATCTTTGGAACTCCAACTGAGCTTGTTTTGATATTTTTTGAGAGGCCAGTGGTCAAAATGTACCCCTTTTGTAAATAAACCATACAGTATATATTATATCTAAATTGCCTGTCTTACATATGACTTAAAGATTGAGCTTTGAATAAGCAATTAAGCAACTAGCTGGTATGTTTATATGAGTTGTTTGCTTTCCTACCAAACTTCAGCTCTACTGGATTGGTGGATTACTCACAGGGACTGACTTTTGGAGTTTAAGGTAGGAGTGATGACAGAAGTATTGCCTCATTAGTTACCAACACAACTCCTGCAAACCATACCTGCAAGCTTTCCATTTTCATTTTTGTTGATTGTCAGTTATTTGCCCATTCAAGTTTAACCTTTGAAACTAGTTATGCTGTAAACCAAAACCTAATTAAATGAGACATTTGAATGAGATTAGGAGTTGACAGCTCTTCTGTTGTTTATGTATAAAGGAGAGAGAGGTGTTGCCCAAAATGAAGCCATTGTGAAAGGACTTGTTTTTGCTCTAAAAGATGGTTATGTCAGTTTATAGATCAACATTGTAACTGCTGATCTAAAATCTTTAATGTAGTTGTGTTTATTATTTCTTAATAAAAAATGTCATCTCACATTACATTTTTGCTAAACTGAGAAAGGAGACACAAGAGACCACTGACACTGGTAGATTAAGAAATAAAATAATGTTCTGCTATGAGGAGCCAGGAAATAATTGCTTTTTTGTCATGTATTTCCCACCATGTCTGTTATCTAGTGAAAGAAATCTTTGGCTTTAGTTCAGGAATGTTTGTTTATGTGGCCCGCATCCTTCCTGAACTCGTAGGTTGAATACATGTAGAATAAGATTCTTAATTCAGATTTATACCCATAACTAAATGGTGAATAAGAAATTTCCTTGGTTAAACAGCTGTCTTTTATACTGTAGAGCATTTAGTACAACAAAGCTGCAGTCCCACTAGGACCTTGATGAGAAGCAGTATTTACAAACAGCACACCCTTGGCAGGTATCTGAAACCTTATTCTCCATTTCATTTTCTTTTTGGCTTGTGCCTTATCTTACTTATCAGGAAATAAATATTTATGGATGTTTTCTCAATTAGGTAGCTGTCCTTTTGTATATACTCACAATAATTCATGTAAAACATTTGCGTGAACGTGATTCCTAGTAGATTTCCATTTTTCAGCTAGTATTTTACAGCAGTAGCTCTGAAATGGCCAGAAATTCTATCAAATAATAATAATAATAATAATAATAAAATCAGTTATTCGATTATGGTGCTGATAGCGTCTGTGTAGCCAGTTTCCTCTCCTTGTAGAAGGGTTTTATATAGCTCTGGCCAGAGACAAACATGTTGCAAAATGGACAAATAGGACAAATCTGGGCTCTGCTGGGTAAGTTAAAGAATCTTTTAATAAGAAATAATTATTGTGGAAAGCTTCACCAAATGCATTATTGCAAAGGAGGCTGCCGAGATACCCTAGTACACATGTTCTTCAAAACATTTTACTGTCACACTGAAATTACCTCAACATAAAAACATAATCTTTCAAAGCAAAATACTGCCTAAAATGACTCACGGAATTGCAATAATTCTCAAACTGTTCCATCCTGCATGGCGCTGTCACAACAAATTTCCTGCTGTATTTACTCCTAGGAGTCCTTCAAATTATCAGTTAGGTGATAATTAACACATAGAATAACATTTTTCTTTAACCTTGGCAGGCTCGGTATGTGGGAGTGAGGGGACAACGTGATTCTTGAACTGACTAGCGCTTGCTTGCTCATACATTAACTTTCTCTGGCTAACACCACCACCATCTCCTGCATTAACCAGTGTCCAAAAGCTGAGTGACACTTAGATTTATATTCATGTCACAAAACCCTCCATAATTTCAGTTAAGAAACTTGGCAGAGATGCATGACTAGACTAGAACACCACCTAACTGATGTAGGTTGTATACCACATTATTAGTTCTATGCTCACACTTAAAGTTGAAATAGGTACTTGAAACACATTTTGATTGCATGTAAGAATCACCAGGCAATTAGAGCATTTATCTGGGCAGCTGTGTGTCCTGGGAAACCTCAGATTTCTTTGGGCTTGTTTGACCCTGATTCTTTCTGGCTGTGCTGTCCATCACTGGAAGCACTCAGGCACGTGCCCCTCAAGAGCTGGCATCCCAGCCCAGCATCTATCTGCTGGCTCAGTGGCTGGGACAGGACAGCTCTAAGGAGTGGAGCCAGCGAGCCCTGAGCTTGGTGGGTCAATATAGCTTCTTGGATTCCCCTTTGAATTTCTGCCATATTTCTTGGTGAGTAAACAGCAATAGAGTAAATACCAGAGAAAAGCTTTTTGTTGTTGTAGTTACCTAAAAGCTCACATGAAATATTGCACTAGACCTGTTCTCAGGTGACTGTTCCAGGTAGGCGCTATTTGAAGGGAACCATGACATCCATCGTCCCAGAGACAGGTTGTACAACACAAACCTTGGCAGTGGCCTCAGCATTAACATCTGTGGAAATCACTCTGCCAGCTAGGCTTCTAGCCTTGAGATCAAGCAGGTAGTAGTAGTTGCTCTACTTCAGTCAACAGATTGAGTTAATCTCTGCTAAGACTTCTGGTGCTTCCTCAAGCTTCTGAGCTTTATCCCAGTGCTCTCTGGATTAAGCTCTAACAAGCCAGCAGCTGTATCAAATCTCTTTCAGTCATTTGCTGTTGATCGAAAAGGTAGACAAGAAGCAGATACTGTCAGCGTGTAGGGAAACTTGTGCTCCAGCATACCTCGTTGGTTGTCCTAATGGTGTGATATATCACTCCTGCCTAGTATAAAGTGTGGGGAAAAAGAATTTATACATCACTGGAACACGGAATCAGTTCTCTCCCACTGCTGACTTAAAATCTCTCAGATAAAATCTTCACATCAGTGCCAAGCCAGTTATATTTACTTTCCTCCCCCTCTCCCCCCCCCCTCCCCTCCCAAACTGTAAATGTATTATTAGGAGTTTATAGCTAGACATGGAGGCATTTTACAGCTCTAGAAACACTACAGACACTTGGTCAAATGGAGATCTTCAGTGGGATGTAATCAGGTTTTCTACCAAATTCCACCCTGGATCCAGGTTAATCTGCTGTTTGGGTATTTGTTTCTATTTGCTACCACTATTATGTTTTTAATCCCCTCATAAACTCTAAGTGTTTATTCCCTTAGCATAGGAGGGCATGTTGGGGATTGTTTCCAGGGATAATGGATACTATTAAAGCCAGAAAGGAGAAGAGAGAATAATTTCAGACTGAAAGCCTTCTTTAGAGAGCCCTATTCTTGCTAATATTCCTCATATTGGATACATGCTTATGCAATTGCCAAAGGCTCTGAGAGAGGATCAGGACTGTGCCAACAAAAATCAAAGTGATGTATCTATCTGAGATTAAAGTGCAGTGTTTAGGGAAGCCTTGCTTTTCAGTGGTCTGACCTGTGAGTTTTGCATCTCACTTACAAATTTGCCTTTATTTCCTTGGCAAAAAAAAGAAAGCTTTTCACATTTTTGCAGAACGTTACCTTTTCCCACCCAGAGATTAAATATGAATAGAGATTATTAAATATTAAATATGAGATTTTGGCTCTCGAGAGTCAAGTCCAGAATGTATTTTAGGAATTTTACATCTGGTAAGATTTATGGGGTGTTTTCAATTTCACGAACTTTATGGGGTAATTCAAGCACTTAGCTCTGAAAATAAATTTGCAAAGAAGTATTAATCCCACCTTTATAGGCTTTTTAAGTAAGTGCTTACAGCTGTGTTAAATTTGATGAATAATAAGGGAATTCTGAACGGGAAATATTACATGAATGGGGTGTTATAAAAATCTGACATTTCTCATTCTTACTTACTTTATTCTAAATTTACAGATTTAATTTCTTAGGGGGGAAAAGAGTGAAACTGGAGCTTATTTAGGCTCCTTGCTGCTGTCCTGATGGGCCAGCTCATCCCATCAAAATCCTGTTACCTGTCACTTCCCTTAGACAGCAGCCTTTGCCTCTAGTTACTGCAGATGGGGAACTGAGTGCAGAGTCTGTTTACACAGGTTCTTGAAAGAAGATCCTTGAAGGAGAGAATGTAATAGCCACAGATGTACATAAGGTCAGCATCATCACCTGCACCGTATTTGAAATGCCATTTCCTGGATTTTCTTCCTCCTATGCTGCTCAGTGAGATGAAGAAAGAAAATTACTCTGCTAGTGTTCTGGGGTATGTCTGCACTGCAGAAGACAGTGCTGTGTGGAGACACCCTGGCGAGCTCAGCGGGGCAGCAGCCTTGCAATGGCAGCACAGTGCTCATTAGGTAGAAGGAAAAAGCAGGTCCCTGAAGGAGTTTAGTAGGATTCTGAGCCACAGGATTGCTTTTCTGCCTCCCCTGGCACACATGCAAGGTCCTGGGTGCTCTGGTGAGGTTTGGCATCAACACTCTGGGGCATAGGTCAGCCTTCAGGGGTTTAACTCTATGGACTGGATTTCAAGGTATTCTTACTTTGTGCTAGGCAACAGTTTTGCAATACCAAGCTGCAGTAATTGTACGAGCAGCATGTAGCCCCAGGAGAGAGTTAAAGATACTATATGACAAACATATAAAAGTTCCATATATAGCTGAATTACCATTTAATAGGAAGCCATGGTAACTGCAAGCAGAAAAATGGTATAGCAGTTATAAGTAACATAAACCACTTCTCAGCAATTCTGGTGGAGAGCAGAGGAAATTACATGGCAACAGCTCATTTCCAACCCCAAGCCGATAGGAGTTAGCTGATTTACCAATCCTTGGAACTTAAAGCTCTCAACTGCCACCTTGCACCCCTTCTTGAACCTTATTTACAATGTGCTGTAATCCTGGAGCTGTTGACAGAGAGGCTGTGGAGGGCAGGGAGCAGGGCAAAGCAGAGTGGAAGAGCTGCTGGGGCCAGGGTTTTGCACAGGCCCTGGTGAAACTCAGCTCTGTCCCGATGCAGGGATGAGGAGGCTTGCATTTCGTATGTCACCCTGCAAAACTGTCTCTCTGACTGAGAGCTCTAAGTTAAAGTCCCTGCAGTAGCACCGCTTTATCCACAGCTTCATTGGTGGCCCTGGGCTCCAGCAGTCATGCAGTTGCTCTTGCTTAATTTCTGTGTATCAGAGATGCAAGGAACAACTTTCTCACAGCTTGCCAGGAGCTAGAACTAACAGGCTTTATAAACAACAAAAAGTACAATAGAGCTGCTATGAGTCATGGTAGATTTGATACATGCACTTTATTTTATCTTGTTTTTCTCGGCTTGTAAATTGCTAATTCATGATAGACGTGATTGAAACATTTGACATTTCTAGTTTTCCATTCTGTTAAGCTCCTTTCAGTGTTTTCCTTTAGGCTGTAACCTTTCTCTGGCAAATTTGCTTTGCATTTGTTTTTCAGTAGGTATGTAGGCATATGTCTATTTGTATGCTAAAATACAACATTTGTTTACTTATGCATCTGTAAGTATTTGCAGATTAAACAGAAACCTCACACAACAGATCTAGTTATTAACTGTTCTGCTAAAATCACTATAAAAGCCAAAGGAAGTATCTGATGTTCAAATACATAACAATTAAAATCCTTTAATGAGCATAACATTGTAAAGCTAGTTTTGCATTTGAACAAGATGATGTCCTTGACACAATTTCAATTTTAAAAAAAAAGTATAAATTTCATATAGTTTCCATTAGAGCCCCATTTGTTTCAGTGAAGTTTGCAACTTCAAAAAGGCAGAGACTCACCATCTGGGTCTCTGTGCATACAGCCCTGGTAGGACCAGTAATGCTGTTTGTACTTTGGCCAAGGCAGAGCACCGTGCCAGCTCTTGATTAATAATAATCTGCAAAATAAGTTCCCTCCTCTCAGGCTATTTCATATCACTAATTTGTTTTAATTTGCTGAATGGAAGATTTTATCTCTACCTCTATACACGTTCACAAAGCTTTTTGTCCCTAACTGGTGTTGTTTATTGCAGCAGCATCTTTTCAATGCCTCCAAAAAACATAAGATTAAAACCTTCAGTATGTTACATTCCACTGACAGATGAGATTAAGTCTTTTTTGTCTTACATAACTGGATAAATAGTTTTGTACGAAAATAGCATTACCATCATATGTTCTTCTCTCAAGCAGTAGGTGAATAAATAATCTTCAACAGAAATGCATTTAAAAATAGAATGGGAAAGGTGAATTGTACTGTGTACCATTGACTGTACCAGTTCTACTGGCACAGATATATATTGAAATACTGTGATACTGTGCTATTTCAACCCTGCAGAAAAATTGGTCCCCTGTAAATAAGTGTCACACACATGATTGTGTACCACTGTAATAATATGTGCTTACTTCTCCAGTGTTCAGAACTTTTGTTCCTTACAGTGCTGAACCTGTAAATAAATGAATCAGACACCTGAATAATGGGAGTGAGAATAATAGTTATGTTGTTCGTGATGTGATTCGTGTTTCATTACTCTTTGCAGTTCCTCACAGGTTTTTAGTCAAGCAGAAGTCTACCTCAATTGTAACAGCCTGTGTGAGCTAAGTGTGCTTTTGGCTAAATTCATGACCTTCCTTTTTTGTTGCTTTCAGTTAGTATGCCAGAAAAGTTCACTAGTTGTGAAAAGAGACACAGTATTGATTTGTTACATATGTCGCTACAAACAGATGTTTATGATGGAGGAATTCTGTAGCTTTTTAAAGAGATTAACATTACAGTTTGAAGGGAACATTACCAGAGGATTAGAAACCTCTCTTAATGACTAGGTCTGAAAGCACTAGCGATCTAAGGTGTTACATTGCTAGATTTGCAAAGATATACGTATGTGGGTGTGCTCTTTCTAGCTTTATGAGTAGATGTGGTTTTGTCTGATGTGGAAAGCGTTATTGATGCCAGAATTCCAAAACACACCCAGAACACCTATTATAAACACACTGAGAGCAGCTACTGTTCCTGCTAGAGAGGGGGGAAATCAAAGTTTAGGTTTACAATACATTTAAAAAACCCAACGATGTGCTAAGCTATTTTTAAGTACAAGGTTTATTTCAACAAAAATTGGAACCTACACAGAAAACGTTTTTGAAGTTATTTTCAATTGTACATTAATTAAAGAGACTTCTACTGAATAGGGTGCTTTTAATGCCATATATATGGCATTATTCTTAAAGGTCATGAATTGCTAAAAGCTGTATGAAATTGTGCTTTTTGCACTGTTTGTAATGTAAAAATTACATTGTAAGGTTTTTAAACTTCTCATTTATATAGTTGAGACCAAGCAACTCCATTTCTCTCATGATGGATAAATGTGTATGGATAATGCAGTCATTATGGCAGTGCATGCAAACCAGTTACTGCAACAGCAATTGCTTTGAAGAAAATTAACTGTTTTGAAGAGCACAGCTGAGCTCTTGCACCCAAGTGAGTGGTATCTCAGCTCAACATTTTCAATATTCAGTTCCACAATGTAAAAAACATTTTGCCCCATAACAGTACTCCTCTGAATCACTGCATTTTTCAGAGCTATGGTTTCAATAGAAAACAATTGCACACTATTGGTAGCTTGGAACCTATTCAGAAAATAATTTAAGGTTTATAACCTACATATATATATATATAAAAATCTTTTCCAGGAATTTTCGCAGTCTTTCTAAGAATAGCCCTTTCAGCTTCAAACATTCCTGTGTCACTTAACTCGCCATTAGGAAAAAAGAAATACAGCAGTGAATAATCCAGACTATGCCTCAGGAAAAAACCCCACCAGTAGCACACCTCCATGGCTGTGAGAATTGGGATCCTACATCCCAGTCTTTCAGAGTAATAATGCAGAACTAGCTGCACTGGTTCTGAGTGATGGGTTAGCAGTGCATGGTATTGTCTCTGCTATAGTAGCTATAATCTGACATCTGGAAGGAAGACCAAGAACAGGCTAAGCATACCTGACTACACACAGCTAAGAAGATTGTCTATTGGGTTGGTCTATTTGGTAACCCTTTCTCTTGCAAAGCATGCCTCAAGCAATGGGCAGTATCCCATGAATTCCCTTGCACCTTTATTTGGCCATGCATGGCACCCTTTGAATCTCTTGTATCTCACCCCATACACCACATATCCTCTGGGAAACTGCATGGGTGAAGTTGCACAATGACTGTGCCCAGAACAGGCAGTGCTGTAGGGGACAGGAACTCTCAGGTGCCCATTACCAGCATTTCACACCTTCAGCCACAGCCAACTTGGACCTCTCAGGCCTTAGCAAGAAAGCCTGTTAAAAGAGTGAAGCTAAACCTTCAGATGATGAACTACAACTTTAACTGTAAATAGAGAAAAAGGCTTTCCCTCAAGTTCTACAGGCAAAAAAAGAGCTGTTGCTCCCATTTACCTGCAGGACATAAACATTTGACCACCTAGCCTTGCTAACACTGTCCTGGAGGCTCCAGACCTTTTCTCTCAGATGATTATCATACGTAACTAAACTCAAAGGAACTTCTTCAGCTTGTATTTAGCTTTGAATGTCACTTCACTGTTTGAAGAAAGGCTTGCACACCTGCAAGCTTTTTCCCCCTCTGTCTGTTGGTCTATGGAAGATTTTCCTCTTCCACAGACTCTCCCTTTCTCATGCCCTTGAACATTCATGGTGATAACAACTACTGCCAAGGAAATGGTTACCAAAAGAGTGGTATTGTTTTAAGTGCTCCTCACTTTTGTTTCATGTTTATGTTGTATTTAGTGTCAGTAACAAAGACTTAAGCTTTACTAGCACTAAATCCTGAGTGTAGCGGAAGTCAAGGCTGTGAGGTTAGGATAACAGGGTAAGTAGGCCAATAAGTGATTACGATAAGAAGGTTAGGATAATTAGTAGCAGCAATAAATGGCCAAAGTTATCCTACTTGAGTTCTCTGTTCTAGATATTGTCAGTGAACATTTTCTTAGTACTAGTTACAAAAAGCAGCAATAACCTGTTACGACACTGTTGCGGTCATTGAAGTTAAAATTAAATGACAGTGATAAGGAGGGATAATATTTGTTCGATGTGAAAAGGACAATGTAACTGGTGTTAATAAAGTGGAATATTTTACATTGAGTGATACAGTAGATGGGCATTAATGAGCACTGAAAATCCAAACCAGAAATTAATGGAAATGGAAAGATATGAAAGGTTTAACCAGCAACGTATTCAAGTGAAACATCCTGCAGCTGACGACTAAAAGGGATGTTAAAGAAAAGCACATGGTTAGCAGTTTGATGCATCTATGATTAATATTTGCACAGAGACTGTGCTCAGCATCGGAGATATGAAATTCCAGGTAAAATGTATTTCTTAGATTTCTTCCAATGTCTTGTCTTCTACTGTTTTTAGGATTTACATCTATTATACCTGAGCTTTTCACTCCAGCTCCTCTTAGTGTTGAAATCTGGGTGACTTTGGGTCCAGGCCAACATAGGTGGAACAGACTATCTGCTTTCAAGTAAGATGCAAGTCAGCTCATTTATGAGCTAATAATTCTTCTGGATCTTTCCTGTAGTTTGTCTCAAAGTGAAAGATATTCTTCTGTAAGTGTCACTGTTGCCTAGAGGAGTATGTAAGTGCGAAGAACCACAGACACTTGTGGGTTGAAAGAGAAATGACAACAGCATGAAGGATACAACTTTGCCATGAAATTTCCCAGTGGAAGTGCCAAAGGAAACCTTCAGATGAGACACCACAGCTTCACATCTGCTTTCTTGCTCTTGCTGATGTTTTCTTTCTCTATCTACATTATGCTGGAAATTAAAGTCAGAAGTCAAGGCTATATCCTTGTCCCAGGGATTCCTGTCTGAAGAACTTACAGCTTGAATGATAGTCTTGTAGCATGGGAAACACATGCCAGGTTTTGTTTTCATCCATGTTAGTAGAAGCCACTAGGCAAGGATTATACTGTAAATTTTATTAAAAGATAAGGAAAACAGTGAATGCTGAGTATGTTACCACAGATGGGTCTTTCTGAGTATGCTCTAACACCAGTTTACTTGCAGCAGGGAAGAGAGGATCAGAGGAGAGAATATTATAGCAACATGTTCCTCGGCATTTCCTGAGTTTGCAGAAGTGCACAATTTTAATTTCTTTTCCCCAAACCCCTCCAATCAGCTTCAGAGGCAGGTCTAAATTTAAAGTTTGCAGTTTGCCTGGAGGCTGGAATAAGAACCGAGAAATTCCATTTGGTGAAAGGGAAAGCATCAGTGGCAAAATAGTGACACAGAGCTTGAACTCCTCATGCTTCACACTTTGGTCCCTTGTGATATAGTCATAGTCAAGCCTTGGAAAAGTCCACTTTCTTCCTAGCATATTCTTAATCCTGGTAGTTTAAAATACTTCTTTCTGTTCCTCACTGCACAAGAATATGTCACTTTATAGATGTCCAGGTATGTTGAAGCTTTCAGAAACTGAACAGCACAGGCTTTGCAGTTCTTTGTGACCTGATGGGGCAGAGTAACTCCCCAGTCTTCTTACTGCATTACTTGGATTTCACAGGGCCCCTCTAATATTTGACTTGCCATCTCCAAAACTGTGTAGTTATGGGAGGTTGCACTTCTACACCTGATCTCATTAACATCCACCGGGGTTTCTTTGAACTGTAAAAGTTACTGGGTTTCAACCTGGAAACCAAAACTGCATATGTGACAGGAACTGCAGGATCCATCCAGTTCTCAGAGGGATACTTCCAAGAAAAAAATATTCAAACCACTGGTTTTCCTGAATACCTTTTATTTTGCAAGCGTGTCTTTCTCTTTGTGAAGACAAATACAAACTCTGCAGGAATATTGGACCTACCAGAGTAGGTGTAAGCCTGATCTGAATGGTAGATGTCACATGGGAACAGTTTCCATAACTTGAGTTAGCGACAGTCAGAGTTCATCAAGAGCTACAGGGAAGCATAGATGTATGCCTAAACACAACCTCACATAAATTGGTAAACCTCACTATACATACTATGTAGAGTAATAACATACAGGAGCTCCTGACAAAAATTGTGTTAAGCACTGTATAAACAGATAACAAAGTCAGTCTGTGCTTCAGAGATCTTGTACACATGCAAAATAAGTTGTTTTGAAGATGGATGAAGCCAGATGATGTTATGAGTAGATCAGAATACTGAAATGAAGAGCTTAGTCAAAATACCAGCTTGCTGCTTGGGAATATACTTTGCAATTGATGTTGTATCATCTACCTTTTTGAAAACTAAGCCTGTAAGTAATATGTATCATAAGACATTTGTCCAGGCTGATAATCCTCGGTAAATGATAATGATAACCTATGACAATCCAAATCCAAATGTATCCATGCATACAGACAGATATATACACACACACAAACACTCAAGTGCTCATCATAGGTCAAAATACATTGCTGACAGCAATTACAGGTTCAGAAATAACATTACATTTCTTTAACTTAATACAGCCATAAACAAAATGAAATACAAGCTTCATATGATCTTTCCTTTTGCCAGATCCGGCATTTTTCTCAAGATTCATCTTAAAATTCCTTCCTGTCTGCTGCTTTGTCATGAATCAAAATGTATCGTGCATGACTAAAGTAATGATTCACCTGAGTTTCTCATACCTTATTGAGTACAAAGGATTCAGCAGTAAACTGTGTTTTAGCCAGCTAACCTCTGAGCTTCAGCAAGAGGTTGGTGGGTTTCCAACAGGGCTTGTAAGTTTGCAACATGAACTCAAACTGTGCATCCAAAAAGTGTACTGGGGCTTCATTATCTGCGCTGTCCATGCTTCAGAAGCTGGGGTTGGGGCCTTTGGCTTCTCTGCTGAAGGTTTCTTTTTTATGCCCACATTTAGATCTTTTTGAGAAAAAAAGCATTTTTTGGGGAAAGCATTGAGAAAAAATTACTTTTTTTTTTTTTAAAAAAAAAGGAAGCTTTTTCTTCTTTTTAAAGAAAAAAGGTAAAGAGTGCATAATGAAATACGTGTTACATACAACTGATGAGAATGGCTGAAAGATAATTCTTTTTCAACTTTTGGTCAGTATAATATGTTACAAAATAGTTCTAAAATTTAGCTGCCTCTACTGCATTGGGTGGATTCTGTGGGTCTTTCAGGCTGCAGCTGTACTAGTAACCTAATTAGTGCCAGGATCTAAGCCTGGGCTAATAATCATGCTGTTAGGTCAGTTCCTGGCACAGGTTTGGCCTGTGCCCACTATCAATTTTCCCCCAGTTCTTGGATCCTGTCCAGAGGTCAGCTTGGGGACTGTTCCCAAAAGGAAGGACTGCTCTGCTTTCCTGTAAAACATACGATCAGGGCCATGTCTGTCAATCTCAAGGCCAGAGGATAAGTCTTGAACACTTATATTTACTAGTGTAGCAGTGACCTAATAGTTTTAACGCCATTTCCAAAGGAAAAAGCCAGTGTCTCTGTTAAAAGAGAATAGCTGAGGATTTCCAGGATAAACTGCATCAATGGCATGAGATCTACCCTTGTGAGCATGCTTTCTATGCTGTCCGAAAGTAACGTGTAAAGTCTTCATGCAACTACAGCTTAATGTTGAATAATGAGAAGAATTAATAATGGAGAAAATGTGCAGTGTAAAGGGAAGTCTCATACAAGAATTGGCAAAGAGAGAGAAGGGAAGGAAACAGTCCTGAAAGCAAAGTGGTACCATGGCAGCAGCAGTACTGCAAGGGCAGTGGTGACAGTGGCTGTACTGCAGGGGTGGTGGTACAATAGATTGAACAGAAAGGCAATGTTGGCTGAAACCCAAACAGTAGAAAAAGGTTTAGATAAACCTGTGGAAAGACAAATCTTCTGTGTACGATACTCTTGTATTGTACTGCTGTGAAGGCTTTTCCTCCTCTTGCTTCTTTGCTGTTTTCTTTTCTCTGTTCTGGCTTGCTTCATCTGCTGCATCCCAGCCCTGTGTAGCCCATCCCATTGCTGGCCAGAATATCCATGCCCATGGTGAGATGACTTGGAGAGTGGCTCTGCCCTCTGTGCTGGAGATGGTGCTCATTGTAGTGCTCCTGGCTGTATTGTAGCTGCTTGGCTGCTTGAGCTCCATGGGGCTAATGTCCCCTGATCCTAGGGACAGATGAGCCCTTTGGAGCCTGCTCACTGACCACCCAGATTCCCAGCTCTGGGGAGGGTTCTTGTACTGTGGCTAGCAAAAAGCAGGTGGACTGCAAACATTGTGAGTGTAGTGCCTGTATCGTCTGCAGAAGCACAACCACAGTGGGTCCAGGTGGGGCAGTGGGAAGGAGAAACAGGATTCTGCAGGTCCAGTGCACAGTGTAGCGATCCAAATCCTATTGTAGGTTCAGCTGGGTGACTGTGAGCAGTGCAGAGAGGAGGGAGGAGTAGCTGGGGTGGTATTCCCCTGCCTGGCTGCCCTTGTCACAGCAGACAGTCAATCCAAGCACTATAACTGAGGTGAGCAAAAGAAAAGAAAGAAGAGTAGCAGCAAACCCAGGGGAAATGATGCAGCCTTCTCTTCTGCTGCTCTCTTCTGATGGTGATTGATGTCACTGCTGAGAAAGCCGTGACTTATATGTTGGAGTGAGCAGGTCAACCACATGCTGGACACTCTTCAATGAAAGTATAGTAACGACTGCTTTGTGAATGAGACTTGCTTCTTATCAAGTTTTTCTTAAAATTGCCAGAAGCAATCTAATGATCACGTTTACCACCAAAAGAAAGTTGGGCCTGAGCTAACCATAAAAAAAATAATTAATTCATTAATGTTTTTAATTGTGCTTACATATCAAGGGAGGCTAATCCTGGTGGGATAAGTGAGGTTTTGGAATGTCTGATCAATTTAGAGGACTCTGAACTGAAGCTTGTGCATATTTGCAGACTGAGCAAGGATGGAATACTAATCTGATAATAAAGCTTCTTATTCTAATGTGTGCATGGGAGTCATCATAAAGGCCTGATTACAGAAAATAAAGGTGTTAAAGGTAATGTATGGTTTAAAATAAATAGGATTGTTTTTTAATTATTTACTGGATTTTGAACAGGAAACAGAAAATAGAGAAAGCATATTGTGTATGAATCTTGATGCTTTTGGGCTGTTCTCGTTGATGTGGCCAAGTGTTTTGTTGCATCACTGACAACCAAGATTATGATTTGGCATTTGAAGTCAATGAGTTTATGAGGGAATTTAAAAAGTGCATCATGAAAGATTACATCCATGCAAAATACTCCAATAATCAGCCATACTGTGAGAGGCAAGTAATATGTATGACAACTTAATGTGATTTTTGGTAACCCAATTACATTTTCAGTCTGCATAATGCAGTGAGAGCTCTGCAATCTGCCTCTGCTGAAAAGGTTGCTCAACTCATTATCTTCACCATTTTTTGAGTAATAACAAGAAAACATTTGTCTTCTATGTACAAAGTGCTGGTGAAAATTGTTGTTGCTACCAAGTGTATATGGAAATGAGATTTGTTTGCTTTTATGTGGTTATGGGCAAATGCAAACAAAACATTTGAACCATAAATGTCAGCATTAACCTTTATCTTGAAGGTCTCTCTCAGCCTGGAGGGAATGTTGGATAAAAGCGAAATAAATTTGAAATAGGAGAGAAATTCTTTGTAAAATGTCATTTTTAATGTAACAGTGTTATAATTTAAGACACTTATAAACCCCAGACAAATAAATTGATATTAACATTAAAGGTCTCTCTAACTTAGCTGTTTAAACAAAAGGCCACTGCAGACACAAAGAATTGCTGCATAATGAATTAATGTTAAGAAAACTAAGGTCTGTTTCTCAGATTGAGCCAGTCACTTCCCCCTTCAAACATAAACATGCAAAAAGAAAGAGAATCAAAATAAATCAGTAAATAGAGAACTCAAATTTAGGAAGATCTAGGGGGAAGCTTTTTTCTTCCACAAAGTAGTGATTCCATCTGCACGAGAAGGTAAATTGTTACATTGCCAGCATTATTAGCTATCATTATCACTGCATTATCATCATGTTTCAGAAGCCTGCTTCTAGAATCATTCAGATACTGCAGAGACTTTATTTCTGGACATTCTTGAATGCTGCATAAATCATTAAGCATTCCATATAAAATCCACAGAATTAAAAAAATTACTATTTAGTTAATTTTTTAATGGAATGTTCAAGGCCTATTAAAGTTAAGAGTTTTTAGGATAATGTAAAATGCTCTTTAATAAGCTGCAGCACATTGTGCCTCCCTGTTTTATCTGTATTACTTAATGGTCTTAGGTCTGGCTACCATTAGGCTAAATAGAACAAATGACTGGAAAGTTTGTTAATTGGGTGGAAAGGGGGAAATGTCAATCCTTAGTCATTAATCATTTTACTTTTCATATCTGCCTTTACAAAAGTACTTGCAGAATGTACTGGATACTGAGTATGTTTTAATTAGAACAGAGAAAGAAAACCATAAAATCATGTTGAAGGAGAGGCATTTTACTTGGACTTTTGTGAACTTAAGAGTTACAGGGCATTAAGACAATTTGTGTTAAGAGCACCCTTCTAAAGCTAATATTCTTAAGACTTTCAGCTGATCAGCAGTTGTGTGTGAACTATTTGCACTACATTTAATGCCAGCTTGCTTTAAACAAACAAGTTAGCATTAAAAGCAAAAATACTACAGTGTTTATAAAACTTGACCAGTTACCCTCCTTGCAAAGAAAAGCAGCTTCACTGTATTTCCTCAATTGCTGAAATGCTTCAGGATTCCCAGGCTCTTGTAGTGGCTTCAGCTCGTAACAGATGGCACAAGAAATGGAGGTTGTTAACAGACGGGTTCAGGAGTCGCAACACAACTCCTGATATTGCAAGCACTACTGTGTATATTCTTGTGTGCGCACCAAAGTATTATCAGAATCTGGTTACAGTGATAGAAATCCCACCCCCAAACATTGTCCTGTCTTTTATTGCCTCTCCCAGCAGTGGAGCTGTGCTCTGTCACCCTATGGGCAGAGAATGGCTGCTGTAGAAAGCAGAGCAAACCATTCAGTAGGAAATGAATGATGGGAAAGAAATCTCTTCTAGTTTTCAATGATTATTTGTTCTCTAGAATGCCTTGATTTGGCAGCCTGCCTACTTATTGGCATTCCCCAGGAATGCTGTGTGCTCTATTATTAGGGGTGGGATGGGGTGAGTGTTGGAGTGGACTTTCTTATCCAGGAGAGCTGGATGCTGTTTATCCTGTTTCCTCTGATGGCAGCTGTGAGAGGGCAACTTCCGATGTCCAGCTAGATGCCCTGTGCAGGCTGACACATTATTTGTCATGGCAGTCACTTATTTTGCCTCGTTTCAGATTTCAGTAGTGAGACAATACCAGAAAACTTGTACCATAATCACCACCTGAGTATTTAGGCATCAATACATTTGTTTGAACACCTTTCCATTCCAGGAGGTGGACCCACAAGTGACAGATGTTAAAATACATGGTTATATTTGTGGCCACTTCCCTGAGAAATGTGCAGTTTGCATATCTTTCTCAAGAAGTACTTAGCCTGAGAATCAAGTTTAATGTTGTTTTTAATAGAAAGGTCAGTGATGGCTGGCTGTATTTCAGAAATTCCTATGAGAAAGAACTCAGTTTGTCTCTCGACAGATCTGCAGATGAGCAATGATCCAAGCACAAGAGAGGTCAGTTCAGCTGAACAGGGGATCAAGATGGCTCAGATTGTAACAGTGATTTCTGCAAAAATGAGCTGTGACTTTCAGTAGATCAGTCAGCCAGGCCTGCTTTCTGTGGAGGAAAAAGAACATTTACCAGAGTCTGGGGCTCAGCAATGGGTTTTCTCTAATGCTTACCATTCTTCAGCTACTCTTGAGAACCAGCTGCTGCACTGGCACCTCACATCCACACCTCTGTCTCTGTAAGAAATGCATCCAGGTCTGCTTCACCTGTCGGCCACCAGCAGACTCAGTGCCCTCAGCTTTGATTTGGTTACAATTCCCTCTGAATTTGCTGTGATGCTGTTTATATTGTTTCTCCTCCAAACCAAAACCCTCCACTCAATTCACCCTTTCAACTTTTGGGGACTTTTTTTTCACTGGAACCTGGAAATCTCTACAATTGTCTTTGATACTGAAGCCCATGGTAGCATCCAAAGAGACCACTGCAGCATCCTTTCTGACACCAAGACTTTTTCACCAACTGAAATAATTTGGGAGATGTCTCCTGCTGAGCAGTATTTTTATTCCACTTTCTGGTTGCCTTCACTTAATAGAGGCATTTTCCCCAGCATTTACTAGTTTTTCATTTGGGGAACAGGCATCATGTTGCCTCACCCCAGAAGGTAGGTATCAGATAGGTGGGAATCTCCTCCTGGGAGAAAGCGTTTGAAACATTCTGCTCAGATTAATCCCACCAACCTCCCACCTTCCCTGCTGTTGCAATATCCTGTTTTGGATTCTGGGCAATAAAGGAACAACATTAGTTTCAAATGTGTTATTCTCAGAAAGGCTTAGATGAACACAAGGGTGTGCAAGGTTGTGACCTTGCATGAGGTCCTGATAGAAACTGCTAGTTAAAGATGCCAAGTTTGCATAGGAAGAGCAGAAACCTAGTGGGTGTTTAGAGAAAAACCTTTCCAGAGGAAGACTGGTTTCTGGAGGGTAAGCAAGTGTTAATAAACTCATTTTTTTGTGGATTACTTTCTTTCCTCCCTTCTCATTTCCCCACTTCTAAAGAGATTTTCTTTCTCTGATTCAGTGGTCATGGAATGCTGTAGGGCAATAAAGATAAGATAAATATATTGGGCATTGAGAAGTAGCTAATGTTGTATGTCAACCGGGGAGATGTTCTGTAGCATCCATTTGTCCTATTTGATTTGACCCAGGGACACTTCAGTCAATCAAGCAGTGCATTATCATTTCAAGCTCAGGGAGAGATACACTATTAATCTAAGTGAGCTGCAGTCAGACTTGACAGGCAGGGGACAAATCCCTAATCAATCTTTTAATCACCCACCTGGGGTGATTTGAATGAAATCAATTAAGGGATTTTTCATCAGCAGAAAGGGCTGTAGTCAGCCAGATGAAGAAACATATGCAAGATCTCTTTTGTGAAGATGTCTTTAGAATAAAACTGTGGCTATATTTCTCTTCCCTCATTCATTTAGTGAGGAGTAAGCTGGAAGAGAAAGGAAAGGCAAGTGTAGGATAACAATATAAAGTTTCAAAATAATATAATCACAAATACATATGTGGAATAGATTTCCTTATTCTCCAGAAGTGCTGCAAATACCCCCTAAAATGCCAAACTGCAAAGAAACATAAATACTGAATATTTATTTTCACAGACCAGTTCCATACAATGTCATGGTCAGATAACCACATGGCGTGTTAAAGGGCTGCTTTTGCTGTTCTAGATAGTGAAGAAATACGTTGTACAGAGACCGATTTGCTTTTTCTCTGCTGGGTTTTCTGTTATAATTTGTTACTAATATTTTGTATTCAGAACTCCTGCCAGAGCTATTGAAGCACTGAATGTCCATAGAACACAAAAGTTGGTTATAATTTCTAAACAGAAATATTACATTTTAACTTGTTGGGACATGCCTGTTAAGTTTTGATCACAAGGTTGTTCTTTTTAATTGTATGTTGAATTGTGTGAATTGCTCACTTACAATCTTTGAACAGATGACCTGTTGTGCAACTGATTTGTTTCTGGAAAATGTAGGGCCACAGTGTTGTAATTGTACTGTTTGTCATTCCCATAGTCGTATAGATCTGAAGTGCAAAACCAGCTTAACCTTAAAACCACCTGACAGTGTACCCACAGCATGCCCATGAAAATGTGATTAAAACTAAAATTATCTTCTCAGGGCATACCTAATGTGGCCTTTATTAATAGGCTGAATACAATTGCTAAGGAAATTTTCAGGATAAACATGTTAAAACAGCCCATGGTTGCTAGGCTTCTTACTCAACCTTGTTTTATGAGCTTTGTTGGGCAATTTGTGCTCTTCATTCTTGTTTGAAATGCATCCAGGATTAGACTTCTGTCATTTGTACATTGGAAGAGATCAAACCTCTTCAGTTCTGTGATAGTGGTTTTGTTCTTCCTCAATAGAGTCGTTTTAGTGCTGCATTAAGGACTTAGTGGTAAAGGTTGAGCTGACACTTAAATCATAAACTTTAATTTTCCTGTCTGCTTAGATCTTAAACTGAACAAAATCACCAGCTCCTGGTAAGGTTGCCTCCCATTTTTATCTCTGCAGAAGTCTGAGATAAATTTTGTAAGGAAAAACCTAAAACCTTTGTGAGAGGGACCTGAAGGAGTTGCAGGATTGCAGTGATGTTTTCTGTAATGACCTTTGGCATGCTTTTGATATTGCCTTGTGAGCAGATAAAACCACTTCCTTTTCAGATTGCAGGTGTCATTGCAAACTGAAGTCCAGAATCATGGTGACACTTGGGAGCCTGAGTCGGACACCTGTGAATCAATCATGTTGCAGCTGATGGGAGCCATACACCTGGTTACTGTGAGACACTGTAACACATACAGACCTCTTCTATACAGTTAGATCTACGTACTTGCTTTTGTGGTGATTGCTCTGGTTTGGACATGATCATGTTGAAATAAGAGGACGAATTTGCTGGTTACTGTACATCAGTGAGGCATTAGCTGTTATTTCAGATTTTGTTTTCTGAAGGAAAACAGGAGCCAGCATACATGATTTGACTTTGCTTCTGTTGAAACCGTAAGAGAAGAAGACCACCATGAAGGGCAGCTCACAAAAACCCCCAAACCAACAAGACCACAAAACCCATGGGAGCCATTAGATGCATGGGAGAAAGGGCAATTAAGGTTTATAAAGGCAAAGTCCTTTTTCAGTTCTTCTGGCTTATCTTTTTCTGCTTTCTCTGATTTCAGACAAATTACTTTACACCAAAGTAAGAAGAAAACCAGGAGTTTGCACAGGGGTTCACATATACAGGATGGTTCTATGATTTATTGACCTGGAGGAGGCAGTGTTCCTTCTCACTCAGGACTGTTTCAGGACCACTCAGAACACAAAGGCTCTCTGGGTGTTTTCTAGCTGCTGGTGTGACCTCTGATCTCTCCACAGGGACATGTACCCCATGCTGGGTGCAAGATGGTGGATCAGAATGTTGAGCTCCTTTTGCTGTCACTGGGTGAGCGAAGTACTCAGTCTGTGCTGTAGCAGTGTGAAATGGAGTACCCACAGCCTATCTTTGATTCTGGGCTCAGTTTAGGTCGAAAGCCTGGTACCTGACAAGGTCTTGTATCTCCTGGGACTACCTGTATGCCCCAGCATCCCAATGAATGGAGATCCAAGTGTAAACCATCCCTCTGCAAAGTCTAGATTCCACTGGAAGGCAACAAAACCCACTGGCCAAAGGGGACCTGAGCTGCTACGGTCCCACTACGATCCCACTACGGTCACCTGGGACACCAGGGATGCGGCTTCACATATATCCTCAGCCACTCACTCCCTCAGACTTAGGAGATAAAAGCTGTGCTTTACCTTTAACAAGCGTGATTCCTACAGTCAGAACCCAACAGGCAAAAGATGAACACTTCTAAGACTTAACATTCTTCTGTAGGATGTTGCTACCCTCTATTTTTATGGCAGCTCAGATGGCAGCTGCCTTCATGCAGGTTAGCAAAAGAGTCATGGGAGTGAAAGAGTGGCCTGATTAAACCTTCTCTTCCAGTCCACAACAAGTTTTGAATCCCGAGGAGATGATAATTAATGCAGCTATTTAAATAGCTATTTGAGAGAAGCAATTCAGGGTGCGTGTAGTAGACACAACTTTCATAAGTATATGGAAAGCAGATTTACTCTTTAAAAGGAGGCTAAATTTCATTCTTAATTACAAATTTCTTTCTTTTATATAGCAATTTTTTTAATTACAATTCCTTGAAGAATGAATATTCCATAAGGTGGGATAACAAGGCTATGCCTAATTTATGCCATTTAGATGCAAATGATTATTCTGGTGTGTAAATACCTAAAATCAAGCAGAAGGTAGGCAGGCAACGAGGGCACAAAAGAGCAATATAAAAAAAAAATCTTATCTTTCTATTTGGCTTAAAGTTTACAGGGTTCTGCTCCTCAAAGCCCTTTCTCATGCTAGTCCATTGACTTCACAATAATCCTCTCACAGAAGTCCATGTCGCTGGGGTCATTCCCACGAGAAGATGGTGTCTCAAGTGAGTGTAGCTTTTCTATTCTTGAACAACAAAAATCTGAGATGATATGTGCAGCTGACAGGATTTTTGGAAAGCAGAGCTGCAATAAATCAATGAGATAGGATGTAGAAAAACAGAAGATTAAATAAACCAGGAGAATGCATGTTGGCAGCATGGACACTGCTTCAGAACACTATTTTGGGAACATGGAGAAAATATATACCACCTACTAGAGAAGATGTTTTAAAGGACTGAAAGGCAAACAAAATGCTGGCATGGTCAAACATCAGGGCAGTGGGAAGTACTAAATGATAGCAAAGGCATCTTTTAAAAAGTGGAAATTTTATCTGAACAACAAAAATAGAAAAGATCATAAACTGAAGCAAGTGTCAGACTACCAGAGAGGGTTTAGAGGGGCAACCTAATAAGGGTGTGAAAGCTGCTATAAAACATTTTCCAAAACAGAGGAAGCTGACCAGAAAGTCAACCAGGCCAATACACGATGAAGGTGTTGAAAAGGCACTCTGTGAAGACAGGACCATGCAGCAGAGCTAAATGATGTGTTTCTGATAGTGCTGGTTACAGGCTCCCACTGGGGTCATTTTTTGCAAGAGATGAGTATGAGAAATTCTGATTGGAATAAACCAGTAAACTGAACCTCACCAGTTCTCAGGACAAGAACAAATTCATGAAGAAGATCTATTCTGGCATGAAACTATGGAACCACAGCTGTCCTATTTGAGTTACTCCTTAAAGAACTTAATGATTTAAAAAACAAAATAGAAGGATGCAAATGGGTCACCAGTTTTTAAATAGGGTTTGAGGAATAAGCTGAAAATTACAGACTAAGAAGTCTGACATCCATGCCAAGGGCATTGGTAGAAGCAATTGAAAAGACAGTGGGAGATAGAAGTAGCAACTTTCCCATTCATAAGGAGGCTCTTGCCATGGATCCTTGTTTTCACCAACAGGTGAAGACAACAGAACAAGGACCTGATACCAAAGAGATCCCTAAGCAAAGAGAAACTGGGACAGCCAGAGTGATGTACTCCCCTCTCTTTCACGTTCCCCTCTCTTTCACAGGTGCTATGTATCTGTCCTGGACCAGGTTTGCCACTGTCTCAGATGCTGCTGGTAGGAAGTTTCAGGGGTGTAATTTTAATGTATGTTGATGAGCGCTCTGGTCCTCAGCTCAACCCACTGCCCTCCTCCATTTTACATCACACCACACCCAGGAGAGGACAGTTTCACAGCCTGCAAGAAGGCACATCATGAAGGGCAGGTATAGTGCGTAAGGTGGGAGAATATTTAGGACATAAGGCTTTTAGAGGAGGACTCTGACAGAACCTGCTTCATGTTTAGGTTTTTCATGACTGTATGTTGGAGCAAATAGGAGGTTATCTGTAGTTTATCACCTGGATTTGGATTTACGATTATGCCATTTGAGAGATTAAGGATATGGTAAGAAGACATGAATAATGAAATGGGTGACAGTAATGTAGATGATAAACCAGAATATTTTCTTAGAATAGTCTGATCTTGAATTAGCTGAGCAGATTTGCAGAGCTGACTGATTAATGAAATGACACATGAAATTCAATGCCAGTAATTATAAGGTAATGCATGCAAGAATAAAACTATACCTCTAAGTATAAGCATAGTCAGTAAGGGATTTAATTCCCTAGTACCACTCAGAAAGAGGCATATGAGTTATTGTAGATAGTTTTCTAAAGGCATCAGCTCAATAGTTGTCAAGAGTCAAAGGCAAATTGAATCAGAAAAACGTTTAGAAAAGGAACTCATAACAAACAAGAGCAGATGATTATGCCACAGTCAAAGATATAATGTATCTGCACTTGAATGCTATGGATGAGGCCCTGGGACTTGGAGCTCTGGTCTTCGAAAAACTGAGGGGGGATAATGCCAAACCAGGAGAAGGGTGCCTAGCTGCCCATAGGGAATGACTTGCAGATTTAGCTTTGTGTCTTTGGGCTCTTACACAAATACCGCATATGTGGCTGATTTCTAACATTGTTATAATTTGTGGAGCTGATATGTCTGATGCTCTGCCCCAAGAGGAATACTGTATGCAGAGTCTCATGGCAAGCTTAACTGTAGGTGGTGGTATAGCAGGGAATAAAGAGGTAGTCTCCCCTTCTAAACTGCCAGCTGTTACATGCCTAAGCCATAGTCAAGCCTTTTACATGCAATTGCTGCTGAGACCTGAGAAAGTGTCTTTTTGGGGAAACCTTCTCCCCTTGCTATGTGGCCTTCTGACCCCATCATGGGATGAGACTTTTTATAATGATACTTACGCCTTGAGAGGAGGACAAAGCAATCTCTGCAGCATGCACTCATTTCATTCTCCTGTAAGGATTACAGTCCTCAGCAAAATGAGAGAAATACTAGATTGCTAATACTCCAAATGGATTAGCTAGGTGAATGTAATGTAAAATTGCTGCAATAAGGCAAATCTGTGTGGTATTTTATACTGTGCTGTTTTACCACTAGTGATCTGTTGTCTGATACTGTGATTGGTATAGAAATCAAATGCTAAGTTACATTCTGCTGGACAAACATGTACATTTGAAAAATGAAAAGCAAAAGCTCTGTTACAAGGGAAGACACGGACTATTTTCTCTACAATAATGAAACAGGCAGTTTCATCAGTTGTTTATTCCTTGTCAGTACTTTAAAATTGTTGCTCATGTTATATTGCAGCAGGTTTGAATTTTGCAAGCCAGGGGCTTTTGTTGAGCCCTTCATCTTCAGAAAGTGCCCTTGAGCTGAGGTTTTAGCTAATCTCTGCTGGAACCCAGTTTCAACTACATTTTGTGAGATTAGGAACTGTACGTGATGTCTTTGAGAATGGCAACTCCAGCCTGTAGCAAGGGTGTAAGTGCACTATTCTTGAGTGTGCTGCTGTTTCCTCACTGAGGTAGCTGTGTTTTGTGAGCTTTGAATTTGTATAAAAGCTGAAGGGACGCAGATCTTTGCTATCCCATCAAAGTGAGCAGACCTGCTCACAGCAGTAAGGACCACGCAGCCTGATTTAGCCTTGCACAAATGAGATTCCGTGATGAGACACTTCCATCCATCAGATCCTTGTGTATCAATATCACCTTGCTGCTAAATTAGAAAACAAGAACAGGTTTAATCTCCATAAAAATGCTAATAAATTCTTCTTGCATTCATTTAAGCACCAGCCAGGTAGCTTTATGTTCCACAATGACGCTTAGCATACCGAGGTAATTGTTCTACTGCAATGTGTTTTCTACACTGAGCAATCAGGTTTGCCCTGTGCTTATCACTTGCTCTGCTGAACGAACAGGATGTCACTGAAAAACTTCCAACATTTAGAGTGTTTTAAAAGACTTTAGATGAAGGAGCTTAAACTCACCTTTTTCCCTTTCGGTATCTGCTTGTTCTCATTTTTGCCCCAGAGCTCCTACCTTCATGCTTTATTTACAGCTCTCAACAGGCTTTGCCTTGTCAAATATTTTGAATTCCGTAATGAGGTGTGTAATGTCTCTTACATAAGCTCTGGTTCTCGCTCTCCTAGGATGCCTTGCCTTTGTGCTTAAATGGATTTGCCTGTGCTCACTTTGCCCACTTTGCTTTTCACTGAGGAATTGAGAAAATAACATTTGGCTTCTGGTCTCCCACCATGTCCTAACCCCCCTCCACCCCCTCAAGAGAAGAAAAAAATCCCAAGCAATCAACCTGCTTCAGATAATAGCTTAGTTCTTTGGAACTAAGAGCAGACATTCCTTTTTTGATAGCAAATATTGGAATGGGGACAGAAGCTGTACATCTGAAAAACAACTATGAGCAGATCACATCAGGTGTGTTGTCAGACAGGCACTATATAATGATAACTCTTGCAGTTACTTTATGAAGAAGAGTATGAGTGCAGAAAGGACCTTTTTGAACAGTGGGTCAGAACTCCTATAGCATTGTGCCAGAGGCCACAGTACTTCAGCTGGTAGCAGCAAGCCTGAACCTTTTCACTGGTGCAGCCCTTTCTGAAGGTCTTCCAACATTAATGTAAAAGCTGGGAGTGGTGGTGGATCTTCTCACAGGCAGCTGGTGTGTGGAGGTGCAGCAACCCCAGTTTAATCTACCCCTATATGTCCGCTGCCTGTCAGTAGTGTGTGTGGACTGGGGGACTGGGCACATGTGGGGTTCGCAGCTCATGTTTGGGCCATCTGTGTGGCATATGGGTGCTGCAGCCAGTGGGTCAAATCAACTGTATGTATCTGATATGGTTTTTAACCCACAAATATGGCATCTCCAGCTTTCCCAAAGTAGTGTAGATAGGTTTTTCCTTCTAGCTTGAGATAGTATTGAAATATATAATCTCAGAAGGTGTTAAAATCACAGAAAATGTGAAAACCTAGAAGGTATTACTGACAGACAGAGTCACTCTTCCAAGATGCAAGTGGGCTGAGTTGAAGGTGGATGAATGTCTCCAGCAGGAAATGGATGCACTTCATTAATACTGTGACAGACTAGCTGTACAATCTGAGCAATTTCTGTTTATAGACTGGCTCTCCAATTCATGTTTTATTAATTTCCTCCCAGGCAAAGCTGTTCTGGTTGGCTCATTAGTGTATTGTCAGAAAGACAACTGGGAGGATATTAATCTGAAGCACAAATGCCGTGTCAGTTAGCAGGCAGAGGTTTTGTACTGCAGAGTTCAGAATGTACTTGGCAGAAGAAGTGCAAAGAGAAATTATCAATGAGAGAGCCTTAAAGCAGCTGATGCAGACACTTTAGTCCCTTTTCTAAATATGGTCTTAAAATAGTTTGCACCCAATGCCATCTATGAGTGACGCTTTGTTAATCTGATGTTTTAGATAAAAATATTAGAACAGATCTTCACTTCCATAGCAAATATGTGGCTATTTTGATGACATACTTTGGAGATGGAAACAAACAAAAAGTCTGTTCTATTTTATGATGTAGGAAGGCAAATGAAGAGAAAGGTCACTCCTCTGGAAGCTGGTGATAGAAGCACTTTTTAGGAGCCGCACCCTGAGTGTGGAACATATTGGTAGCAGTCATGGGAGAGTCCTGTTTTATTGGCAGGCAAAAAAATCATAACTTTTTCATGCAATCATCAGTAGAATCCACGTGAAGTGATTTCCTTTCAGCACAATGGGATATAACAGTGCACTTGAGAAACTATGACAGGGATTGAAATACAGAGATTACAGATGTGTGTTGGGGCTGTCTCACCTGGTGCCTTGGCTCTCGCTGCTGGAAGGAAACAACTGAGCATCAGCAGCTCTTCTGGTACTATGTGTCACATTAAGGGGAAGTGCTTCCATTTCTTCATTGAGCTTCTAAATGTTTAAGGTAAAATAAATACTTCAGTGTTTCAATCCATTAGAAGAAGCTGGCTTTGATGCAGTTGCATTAAGGTTTGAACTAACAGCAACAGAAACCCTTTTCAACCACTTATGCTGTGTAGTGCAGGCATAAAATGCTAGTAAATAGAAATTGCAGTGTGTCACCCTCATTTTGTACATGCACATAACTATGCTAGCTTCAAGGCAGGAGACAGCTAAGACATTAATTTATTAGCTAGGAAAAAAGCACCTACATGAAGTCTGAAATTATAGTCTCACTGGCCATACGTGTACTGCTTTATCAGATTGCCCCATCCCTGGAAGTGCTCAAGGCCAGGCTGGATGGGGCTTTGAGCTACCTGGTCTAGTGGAAGGTGTTCCTGCCCCATGGCAGGGGGTTTGGAACTACACGATATTTAAGGTCCCTTCCAACCCAAACTGTTCTATGATTCTGTGATTGTTCCCAGGGACAGATCCAGGAAGGCATTCCAAGCTGGAGTTCAGATGCACATTTCAGGCCTTTACCATACTTCTCAAATACCCCAGATGTTTTAATACAAAGCAGCACAAAGTATCCTTAGGATCTCCTATCCTACAGTACTTTTGGCACTATGGGAAATGCTTTCTATGTGACCTATCATGTAACTTTACCTAAGGGGCCCTGCTTCTCTCTTTTCATGATTGCCAGTAGCAGGGAAAGAGCCTTTCTTTCTCCTGCCTGGACCCCTGTATTCCCAGATAGTCTCAGTGCTTTACCAGAGCTTGCCTAAGTTTGAAGCTAGCAAAGCCCTACTGGCTAAGCCTCCACTGGGTTCCCCAGGGCCAGGACGGGCAGCAACCAGTACTTTCCCTCTTGCTGTGTTCATCTCAGGCTCAGTCTCTCCCTGGACTTTAGTTACAGCAGAGGCACTCAGCAGCCACATTAGGCAGCACACACCCCTTGGGAGATGGGGAAGGTGAGACCCTTCCTTTATCCATGCAGCAACTGGATCTTTACAGCTTCCTCATGGAACTGAGTCATGGAATGTGTATTGCCAAGTGATAAACACTTTGGGCAGGACTCATCCTGGGATACTGAAATTAGTCTTCTAATTAGAGGTGGTGCCAGTGATCACGCAATATCAACTTCAACAGCTGGGGACAAGACCCTGTGAACACAGGTGCTGATGTAATTGTGCCTGTGGTACTTTAATGAACTTCAATGAAAAAAATCTGTCTTTAGAGAAGTTACTGCAGATCCTCTTTGTAGCAACATGTGATGTGGAGAAGAGTATGACAACAGATTTATATCCTGGAGAGGTTAGTGTGGTACTCCTTTGACTTAAAATAGCTATTGATTATTGATTAGATATCCCCATATAAAAAAAGCCTGGATTACAGAAATTACTAATATGCATTTGACATTCCTTGTAGATTCTATTTCTGCTTTTGTTAAGAAAACAATACTGTACTTGCACTGAATTATCTGGGTAAGGATGAGTTTATTCAGAGAATGGTCAAGCTGCAGATGACTTTGCCAGTGTAACCAATATGATTTTATGTTTGTTGTAATTGTCTTATAACTCCATTGTTTGATTCTCTGACAGAAGAACCTGTATTTGTTATTGCTTATGCTCATTCTTGTTATTCCAATAGACATTCAGATCCATATCTTAGGTACAGCATACACCAAACTACCAGATTTGTTTGGGAAAAAACCCGCCTTCTTAGCAACACACCAGCTCCATGTACCCCTCCCTACTCCTACTTGCCCATTACTTTCTCAGCAAACAACTGATTGCCTTGTCAGTCCAGAATGTGCAAGAGAGACAATTAACACTGTTGAGAAATGTTCAGGAGTTACCTCCTGGATCTGAAGAGTGTTGTGTTTTAGCGATACAAATTACTACCAAAGAGAAACGCACACAAATGCTTTTGTCTAGTCTTTCACTAACAGAAATAGTAGTAGGTGTTAGAAAATGAGAGATTAGGTAAAATTGAGCCAATAAGCAAGAACGAACTGAAGGTGGCACTGTAGGAACAGACATTCCCCTTTTGAGACAATCAAGACCATAAACGCCTGCTTGCTCTTTCTCTTTGAAACAAGAAAAAACAACCCTGATTGTCAGACACGAACTGTATTTTCCCATACCTTTTTCTCACTCTTTGCTGCTGAATACACATACATTCACTCCCCTTCCTTAGAGCGGGAGGGCATTGAGGGCACTCTGTCCCTTCCTGCAGAACAGACGTGCACCTATGCACCCTGCAGTGTACAGGCTGCCTGCACTGTGGGTAGGAGAGACAGCTAAATGTGAGAAACTGCAACCAGTTAGATATCAGACTGAAGAGTCATCAGCTTTCCCAGATGAGTCAGGCCTATGGCAGGATATTTCCTTTCCATACATCTACCTCTAGTGGTCATGAGGAGACCATAAAGAGGCTTATCGGAAACGGATCTAAATCAACCAGTCATTACACAAAATGCTGGGGGTTATGACTTACCCCTGCAACTCTTAATTCCAGCCAAGCCTTCAAACTATCTTAGCCTAAACTAATCCTCCAGCCTTTTCTTTGTCCTTTTGTTCCTATTGTGCCATAGGTGGTGCTTTCCAAGGGCACCCCCTTTGCCCTCCAAGAAATTGCTTAGAGATTTCTGTGTTAGGAAGTGGCAGGGTGACTGGGAGTCAGTTCCAGTAGTGAGAACATTTTGTATCTCATTTGGATTGGATTTGGTGAAGGTAGTGGCTATTTTTACTTTCTTTTGGATTTGTTTTGGCTTCTCTGAAGGTTCAGCCTTTTCTGGTCACAACTGAGCAACAAAATAATGTGGTGGTTTTTTTTCCCCCCACAAAGGGAACAAAGCATTTGTTACTGTAGGCAGAAGCAGACATGGAGAGCTTTGAAAATCAGGGAAGGGACCTTAAAGTGGACTCTGCACCACGTACACAGTGCAGAGCAGTGCATTGAAACAAGACAGACGATCAAGCACCAGCACCTCCAACAGCTGGTGGACAACCAAAATGAATAGCAAACATGTGTGTGCATATGCATTTAACACAATGGAAGTTCAAGACAACAACATCTTACAAAACAAGAACAGCATATGTTATTTGTTATCAAGATACTACTGAAGAGGTTAGAGTTTTTTGATGGATATGCTGGAAACAAAAAAAATAGAGCCATTGTGTAGAGGATGTATGATTCTCCTGCATGCCCCTTTTGTCTGTAGACCAGGATGCCCCATGGCTGTTTCTGTGGACCTGGGGTCAGCCAGTGACATCCCCACCAAGAACTGTTGCAAAGGGCACTTAAACACTAGTAAAAATAAATATCTATGGGATTTTTTACTCGCAGTAAGTTGCTACATCCTGCAGCTTATTACCTGTTGTAACAGATTTGTACAAGGTCTGCAACTGCCTGTCATGAGGTTGGTACATGGCTTGTTGTACCACGGAGTTTAAGTTCCATTGTGGTTTGGCAGTGTTGAAGTTCAATATTAAGGAAAAATGCCAAAGAGAGATTTTGGCATTTGTGGTGGTAGCTCATCACCCCTGACATAAGAGCCATTCCTACCTTCTTGCTTGTAATCTCTGCTGCTAAGCAGGGTACTGTACTCAGAGCCATCTGGGATGCTTTTTGGCAGAAGCTTTGTTCTAGGACACAGGGTATGTGAGCATGCTATGCCTCTGGACTTGGGGGGTGATGGTGGTGTGCATCGTGATGACAGCTTGGTTAGAAAGTAAGGTGTTGTCCCATAGGGCAACTTTCAAGGCACCTGTGAAGATTTTAAAGGTGTATCTGATCTAACAGACTGATGCCTCCAACTGTAAGGGAGGGGTGTTGTTATGGATGTTTCCTTCATGTCAGCATTGCTGCTTTCTGAAGGTCTTTTTTTGTAGGAAGGAAAAGGCATGCTCCTTCCATGACTTTTGCATGAGAACCTGGATCTTTCTCTTTTCAGAGCCCAAGGTGTGACAGTGAGCCCTAGGTTTGAGCATGCCTGGTCAAACAGGAAAGGCAGACAAAACAAGCATATGCTGTAATATTTTTTAGAGGTGCCACAGAAGACTGTGTAGGTGGAAATCTGGTATCAGCCTTCATATTGTTCCCTGGGAGACTCCTCTCTATCAGTAATTCTCAGTTACTGCTATGATGAGCATATATGGATACCAAAATCTTCATCAGTGAGTGACCACATGAAAGCATGCTTATTGTCCAGGTGTATTTTAATTGCCCAGATTACAGCCTCTGTGAAAGTGTTTTATTTGTGTGGAAAATGCAAGGACCACTGTGACTAGGTATTCATTGTGGTTCATACTCTGTCTTGCTTCATGTAAGAAATGGGAGATTTGCATACAACACTTGAGGCATTTGAATAGTGAGAAAATAGAAATCCTTTCTATGTCTCTCTCTCTCTCTCTCTCTGACACCCTCCTGTTTAACAAGTCCCATCACCTTCAATAGGAGGCAATTCATAAGCCAGTGGTAAGATAATGGCTGACTCTAAGGTAGCAGATAACATAATCTGCCTCTTGAACTTCTACAGAGACTGTCTATTTATTTTACTTGACCTGGAAAGAGCGGAGTGCTGTTAAGCCAGCAGGTTTGATTGATTGCAGGTATACCTAAACCCAGGAGTCTTGCCTATTGGTAAGTTACTTTCAAGTAAGGACGAGTTTGATTTACAGCCTTTGTCCTTAATCTAAAGCAACGTGTAATAGAAAGTTAGACCACAAGTCATAAGCTGCTAACAGTTATAAATAAAGGTAAGCACTAGGAAACAAAACAAATTACTTGTTCAGATGATTTGTTAAAATAAATTAAGATATAATGTGGCGCTAAGGTTTAGAGGCTTTTGAACATCCTCCGTTGCTCTTTGTCAGCTGGTGACTTCACTCAGTAGTAATTGATCTTAAGAAGGATAGAAGTACAAATTATTCGTTTGGACGTTGCTCTCCCACGGATTCACAAGCAACGTCTGTCTGTAAGAGCTGCAATATATCTGAGGCTATGGCAGCTCTGCTCTCTTAGAGGAGCATTTACCACTAACCTGGGGAAGCTTGACAATTCATTGAAAATTTGGAAAGATGAGACAGCGCGCTGTAGTCTTTAAACGATGCGCGTTTGTTCTAATCACAGGTTGAGCAGCCTTGTATTTCTCTTTGCTTTTTGAGCCACCTAGTGGTAATATAAACGAGGTACGATTTCTGTGCTTCAGGAGTTGTGAACTTTTCTTAGCGACCATGTACGATTTAATGGGACTAAGCTGAACAAAGTGAATTGAAACCTCAGTGGTTTGTCTCCTTTGCTAAAGAAGTATTATTTTATCTGTGGTAAAAAAGTATAGTAAAAATGTCAGTGTTACCTAATCACAAAGAGTTAAATCCTTCCCTCAAACTGTTCTTGTCAGAGGGCTGCTCCAGGACTCTGCTGAGGCTGTTTCAAGCCGCTTTTCCTACTGGGAGCCTCTTTAGGGACTGTGTTTGAACGGTGCTTGGCAGATCTGGCAGCAGGGTGTGCCTGCTATCACTCTGTGGCCATTAGGCAGAGATGGTTTGAGAAGATTCCCCAAAATATTGTTGTGTTGGGGACAGGAGCATGAATGGGAACTCCTGGCTTTGATACTGGGCTTTGCTCTGTGTCTTCAGCACTTGCTGATAGCTTTTGTTCCCCAGAGCACTTTTATTCAGCGTATTCTAATATCATAATCTGGTCTTCAATATAGTATTTTCCAAGATTGAGAAATTTATCCAAATATTACACTATATAACTGAACTAGAATTAGCAGGGAGCATTATATACCCATATATCCATGACAGTGCTGCATTTTCTGGGCCTGTTGTCTGGATGATAATCAACCACATGTCCTTTTGCACTCAAAGAACTGAAGTTAATTACAGACCTGCTCAGTCATCTATGAGATACACTCAGCATCTGAGATATGCTGTAGCTAATTTTAGGGTTTTCTAAATGGGAACTGTAGATCAAAGCATCTTTCATTTTGTCTGTATTCTCATATAATGGTTTCAAGAACATCCAGATCACTAAATCCTTATTGCTAATCTTGCAGATTAAAAACCAGTCACCTTTCTTTTCTGTGCTGAATTCCAGAAGCCTTTCTAGTCATTAGCCATTCCCTGATGCCATGTTGCATGCATATTCTGTATGTTCATATATCTATTAGCTCCCTAAATATAACTTCCAGATGCTCAGACTATATAACATTCCAAGCCCCTCTGTCCCCCCAAAAATATAAATCCTAGATTCTCAGCTGGATTACTAAAATATGTTTTCAGAGCAATCTTAAAAAGTAGTTCATCCTCATTCTATGTATGTTTTTAGCATACAGTCTAGAAAAGCAGAGCTGTTCTGTAGAGAGAAGAAAAAACTTTGAGTATTATGTCTTCAGTGTTTCCTGACAGTTGAGATGTTCAAATAATCCTGAGAGCATTAGCAAAGAGAATATGCCTTGCCTTCAATTACAGACTTACCTATCCATTTAGCATGTGTAATACCTTAAGCTTCTGGTATATCATGTTTCTATTTAACTTTCCCCTAAATTAGGTGCTGGAAACACTGGGCTTATTAAGGTGAAAGATAGTAACAGAGAGAGTCTGGAGACAGGTGCTTGTTAATTCTTGTTGATTCTGAAAAACATGCAGAAAGGATTATAAGAATTCCTTGTAAAGTGGGAGAGAAAGGAAATGTCAGCTGGGACAGGGAAACCGCAGGAACAGCCCAGATGGGAAGAGGAATTCAGTCGGATGTCTGCTATCATGTTGGATGCAATGAAGCCAAACACCAAGTTAAGGCTGAGTCTGGCCAAGAAGAGGGATTTTTTTTCTCTCTCCTGCTCCAGGGCTGGATCCAGAAACAGCTGTGTCATTTCCAAATTACCGCCTGTGTGGTCTGAATCGAAGCTCAGCGCTTGCTGTGCTGCCTGTTTTCAAGGTCGGAGTGGGACAGCTGGGCTCCAGCTGCCCGCACAGCCAGCAGGGAGAGATGAAGGGAGTGCTGGAGACCACTGTTGGCAGTGCCACCAGCTCTGGTGTGGTGTGTTCCCCTCGGCACTGCTCCGAACACTGACGCGGGGGAAAGCCTGGAGCTGCCTGGGGGCTGGCACTCAACAGCATACTCCTGTGAGGAACACCGAGGGAGTGTTTGTCCTGACCTCTGCCGCTCCCAGAAACTTTCTGGCTTTGCAGGGAAGATGAAGGAGAGGGGGAGAAGTGGGATTGGGAAGCTACACCCTGGGTGCTCCCCTGACAGGAATCAGCCTGTCTTCCAATTTGTACGGGAATACTGAGTGTGAAATAGCAACCCCCCGATCAGTGGCAGCTAGATCCAGTGAGGGATTTAGGAGTGTCATTCAGACAAAAATCCCAAGAATAAGCAGGTTACCTAAGTGACTGAGGAGGACAAGCTCCATCGATTTGCTGTAAGATAAGGCCTCAGTTCTTTAAAACCTGACTTTATCTCTTGCCAGCGTTTGTTGGCTCAGGGCAGATGAGAATTCCACAACACGCCCCAGGGGCACGCACTGGGATGGAAACACCACTGCTTCCCTGGAAGGGAGGTTTTGGAGTTACAGCAATTCCAAGTCTTGCAGCAGGGTAATGGCAGTGGTGGTTCCACTTAGCACAACATTGGGGTAAACTGCACCACCTCCGGCTTTGTCAGGTTTGCCATGTCAGGTGTCTTTCAACGCTGTATGCATTTACAGGGCACAGGAAAGTAATTTCCAACTTGGGGGGGTCATGAGATTTGTCATGGACAGGTATGCTCAAACCCTTTAGATGCAGCACAACTTCCGGACTGTATCCACCACGTAACTTCTATTTGGTTGGGGAGAGAGCTGTACAGACCCTTCAAATGTGTCTAGACAAGGAATAAAGTTCATATTCCCATCAAAGACTAGCACAGACTCTCAGGTATGTATGTATTTATCAATCCAAAATCACAGTGACACTTCAGATGACACTGCGTCACTGGGATCTGATGTTCAGTTGATTATACACAATGTCCCCTGCAGGGCAGTTATTTTCCAGAGAATATTAATACATACTACAAGATGCCTTTTTTCTTTCCAGATGTATAATTTTGCTTTGGTCGTATTCAGAATGTGTGCATCCTGACACCACCTGCTTTACAAATTGATCCACCTCTCTCACTCTGCATTACTGACCTGTCCCCGTTTTTTACTGCTCAGTGATTTCCCTCAGCTGCAGGATAAACTTCACATTTTCTTCCCAGTCACTGATGATAGTGTACAGCAGCTTCTTGACAAGAGGGAAGGAGCAGTCATGCCAGCCTGTCAGATCCTTGTTTATTAACTGCAGCAGCCAGAAGCCCACATAGCTGTAAAGAGGCTGCCTGGCCTTCCCAGCACTGTTTCAGCAGCAACACCAACTGTAAGTAACCCTTTTCTTCTCACATACTTTGCTTTCTCTGTAAGACATTGGTAGTAATGCTTCAACTCGCAGTTTCATTCCCAGCAAAGTGATTAAGCTTAAAAAAAATGAAAGGGAAGACAAATTGTTTGATAAGAGGTTGATTTCATAAGGGGGATGTACACTTTTCTGAGCAGCACTGGAAGAACAAAGGGAGAGAAGTGAAATAATGTGCAGCTAGTTAAGAAAAGCTTTCAGACTTTATTGGGTTGGGAAATGTTTTAATGTTGCTAGTCATAGTTAGACAATAGGGGCATGACCTGAACATCCTAGGAAAATACCAGCTGCTCTGAAGGAAAAGACTTGCAAACATATGGTGAGACCAGTAACACTGAGGCATTTAACTCCACAAATTTCACATAAGTTTATTCCGGTGGTAACGTAGGTTCTTCTTGGAACATTTGTTTATTGGCACACTAGTTTTCCAAGTGAGTTACATCCAGGCTTTTTCACTGAGGTTCATTGTCTTTGGGGAATGTCATTCAATTTAATGTTGCTCAGAGCAGTCACCAAACTGTCTTGAACAGCACAGTTGTGCCTCTCTTCAAACAAACCCTCCCTCTGCTCTTCACTGCCTCCCTTACCAGCCTACAACAAAACCTTGCTCACTGTCTGAAGGATCTTCCTCCTGACTTAAACACTTTTTTTGATGGTTTCATTCTCAACGAGACTCTCATTTCCCTTAAATCATCCTTCTTCTTCATTCTCCAGGCAGATAGCTGGAGTCAGCTTTGACGCTGTCTGCCTTTCTCTCAGCATTGTCTGATGGGCTGTGAGTTGCTCTACCCAGACCTGCACCAGCCACTATTCTGAAATCTTTAATCACGTCCAAATCACTACGTGACTTGTCTACTGCAGTTCTTGTTTCTGGTTCTCCTAATCTTTGGTGTCTAAGCTCTGAGGTTTCTGGGATGCTGCAGCCAGACTCCTCTTGAACAAGACTGCTTCCAGTATTGTCAGTGGCTGTCAGTGTATTATTTTGCTTAATATATAATATGAGGTAATTTTGTGTGACCTTTGTATTTTCTACTATAAATTAGTGTCTATGCTTGTTATCGTAGACAGGCCCTGCTCCAGAGCATGGTGGTGCAGCCTGTGCAATGTTAGCCATCAGTTGTTTTATTGTATTGGAAGCTAAAAGCTGGATTTATGCTGCACAGTTAGAGTTGATAACGTTCTCTCTTGGTTTGGAGGACTTGTGTCACTGGGATCTTGCTCTGCTTCTTGTGGTCTGTCCTAGCTGAAGTTGCTCTTAGCCAAGCTGCTCTATCAGCACACACAAATCCCTTCTTCTGGGAACAAAACCTGCCTCACAAACCTCTTTGCTACTGTCCCTGCCTGTAAATTATACATGGTCATGCACATGAGAAACTGAGTAATTTTATAAGTTGGATACACAGTTCTATAAGTATCTGCCCAGCATAGGAATGCATTTGTCATCCTCTGTACAAGAACATAGGATCAAAGAATTATAGAATAGTTAGGTTTGGAAAGGACCTTAAGATTATCTAGTTCCAAGCCCCCTGCCATGGGCAGGGACACCCCACACTAAACCACGCCACACAGGAATCTGCCCAACCTGGCCTTGAACACTGCCAGGGATGGAGCACTCACAACCTCTCTGGGCAACCCAT
>NDXB01008272.1:0-38663 GCA_002631895.1 Agapornis roseicollis
CTTCTCCTTGGGCTGCTCTCAATCTCCTCTCTGCCCAACCTGGAGCTGTGCCTGGGATTGCCCCAACCCAGGTGCAGGACCTTGCACTTGGCATGGTTGAACTCCATGAGGTTGGCATCAGCCCAGCTCACAAGCGTGTCCAGGTCCCTCTGGATGGCATTCCTTCCCNATTGCCCCAACCCAGGTGCAGGACCTTGCACTTGGCATGGTTGAACTCCATGAGGTTGGCATCAGCCCAGCTCACAAGCGTGTCCAGGTCCCTCTGGATGGCATTCCTTCCCTCCAGTGGATCCACCCAGCCACACAGCTTGGTGTCAGTGGCAACCTTGCTGAGGGCGCACTCAATCCCACTGTCCATGGCAGCCACAAAGATGTTGAACAGGACCAGTCCCAACCCCGATCCCTGAGGGACACCACTCGTCACTGGCCTCCAGCCGGACACTGAGCCATTGACCATGATCGTGAGATCAGTGAGGTCAGAAATGGGATTTGCTTTTCTACTTTCCCCACCAGTGGCCAGCTTTACTGAGAAAAATAGCATCTGGTTTGGATTTCTGTTTTTTAACTTGCTCTATGATATCATTATTTGATATAATTATATTTCACATGAAGTTTCTTCATGGTTCGCTTCTATCAACAGATGCTCTTTCTGAAGCTGATTAGACCACAGAGTCTGCCTGGGTCCCACAGCCTCACTGACCAGTAAAGGTGTTTATCCTTCATCCCGAGCGATAATGACTTTGCCTTTGAGTTTGCTGCAGGTAAAAAGCTGCTGCTGGGGGTATGGAACAGGCTGTTCCGAGGGACTCCTCAGGCACCATCCTTGAGTTAATGTGGGCAGAAGCTGTGGGTCTCTGGCTGAAGCCGTTTCACACAGACCTGCTGCCAGCCCTTGGGGAAGGTGGAATTGTTACCCCTTCCCGTGGCACATGTCGTGCACCTTCATAGGAAACTTGCTTCAGACACACATCACCCTCTTGAACCACTGCTATCAGGAGGACTTCAGCTGGCCTTTGCACGTGGGGTTCCAGCCTGTGGGGCTTTGCAGTAGCACTAACCCTTCCCAATGGAAGTCTTTGCAACAACAAAGAGTTGCACCTTTGCGGTTTTTAGTATTTGATGTCTTTGTCAGAACCTTCTTTACATCACTGGCGCCATACCTCAGATATCTTGTTCGTGTAGAGGATGCCCCTGAGGAGGCAGAGTGAAGTCTGGACGCAGAGAAAGGATTTGTTTTGATCTGGAATTTCCAAACCTGGCCCTGAGCTGGGTTGCGTGCCCTCCACCTGCTGCTGCCTCCCACAGCTGGTTGTCCTTGGAGTGTTTGCTATATAGGGAAGTCTCATACTTTGATGCTGTTACTGCAAGTTCAGTGAGAGACACCAGGCAGGGTAATGAACGAACCCAGCTGAGAGGTGGTTTGCTGCAAGTGCTTGCTGTTGGGAAGGGCGCTTGAGGGAAGTCGTTGTCTGTATGGACATGGGTACATCTTACCTGTGTCCTTCCCATGGGCAGGTGGTACTGCCAGCTCGAGGGGTAGCTTGAGCCTGTCCATTTTGGGTACAAAACCGTAAGTCAGAAATGAGTGACCCATCACCACCTACTCTGTACAAGCTGTTTCCGTGAATGTTTTCAGGAGAGAGCAATGCTATGCTCTTGGGATTCACCTGCCTTCCCCAGAGCATTGGGGTACATAATGTTGCGGTTGCCACACAAGGAAATGAACTTCCGGGAAAAGGCTGTAATTGCCAGAGGACAAATTAAGCAGAACTAACAGGGATGCAAAGCAGAGCTTTTGGGGGTTTCACAGGGCTACTGCTCAGTAGAAGAGCTCAGGCAATTTTTCATGGTGTTACTTAACAGCATGCGCGGTGGTTTTGAGTAGCTGATTAAACATCTGAGCTTTCCCTTTCCCCCCGCTTTTGCAGCTCTCCATGAATTCCCCAATGATATCTTCACAAACGAGGACAGGAGACACGGAGCTGTGGTCCTGCACGTCCTTTGTGTAAGTTCTGTGACTTTGCATTTCTTCTCATGTTGGTGTGGCCGGGGCTCGCTGCGCTCACCGCAGGCTGGTGCCAGTCCTGCCCACGGAGAATTCTGCTCTGTCGCGGTTGAGAGCGAGTTTCAGTAGCTACACTGGCTATAACATACTTCAGTTTTACATAAACCCCTTTTGAAAGCCCCGATGCAGCCCGTGAGCACAGCACATGCTATCAAGTGGATAAATTCCTGTGAGTTACTTCAGCCAGACCAGCTTTGCTGAGGTTGGCAGCTAGCTGAGGTCCCCTGCCTTCCACAGCCCCAAGCACAAGTGCGCTGCAGGGTTGGAAGGGTGAGGGAGGACGTTCACGTAATTGCCTTCAAAAATAAGTCTTATCCCAATAAATTTCCCCCAAGAAATCTATGTGGCACCCCGTATGACATAGCTGTAAAAGGAATAAATCATCACAGAATCATGGAATTGGGTTGAAAGGGACGTTAAAGCTCATCCAGCTCCAACCCCCTGCCACAGGCAGGGACATCTTCCACTTGAGCAGGTTGCTCCAAGCCCCATCCAGTCTGGCCTTGGAACACTGCCAGGGATGGGGAATGAAACAATGTCTCCTGTTTAGAAAGATTACTCACTGGATTGATTTAAAAGCATAATTATAATTTGGGTCTCCAGAATTCCCCACAGTGGTGAGATTGCTAAAGTGAGTTTTTCTTCCTGAATATATGAAAGATCATAACTTCTCATTTATTAAACACAGTTAATATGTGTCCTGGATCTTCTTGGGAATTCTGGAGGACATCAGGCAGGCAAAGGATTTGCCTTCAAGTTCAGAAATGTGCCAAGAAGACTTGAATAGCTGCTATTTTAAAGACCTTACTAATATCAGAAATCTGTGTAATTTTGGGCTTGGAGTTTTGTGATTTCTGCCTCAAGAAGTCAGTATAAGTGGTGTGCTTGGGCAAGGCCCAAATTAAAGACACTCAAGATAAATGTACTTAAATAATCCTTGGTCTGTCAGTCCATAGACACTTGGCCAGTGTTAGTGGACCTTGTGTTCAGCAGCTGCAGTACTCTTGCAACAGCAAGCACTGTCCCTCCAGATCCATTTGTCAACCTTTGTTAGGCAGATGAAGACAGTTCTTTATTAACATTGTCTTCACTGAAGAACTGCCAAGTTGGTGCTTGGGAGGGGGAAGAGGCTTTCTTACACAGGCATGGAAATACCTGCTTCTGTTGAACGTTTAAAAGCATTTAATAATTTTCAGTCAGCTTAAATGAGCAGTTGCCATTAGCAGTGTGCAATGGTTCATGATTTACGTATAAATGAGATGGTATTGCATGTTGCATCGCTAGTGCTCTGTGTTATGATTTCATTTTGGCTAAATGGCTGCCACAATTTGTTGAGTAACATTGCGGTTGCCTGTGTCTGGCAAGCTGAAGACTCCCAAGTTTCCATGGGAACATTGAGTGTGGAGATGCTTTGGAAAGGGGAGCACTGGGCCCAAGCTGGATCTTTCAGCACTCAGAAGAATACTCCCCAGAATTCATCTAGACCCTTGTTCTCTCAAGGGAGCGTCGTGCAGCAGTGAGTCACCCAGAGCCTCTCTGCAGGTGGAGAGAGCTTCAGAGGTCTGAGCAGGGGATCACACCTGCCTTGATGTGCATCTCGTCCAGTGCCTGTTTGCATCCCGAGTACTGATCGCTTCTTTTCCTGCCAGTCAGTGCTCTCTTTGGCAGGAAAAAGTCGCTGTTGGTCATCAGTTAACTTGAGAAGCTCTATGAACTGCTCCTCATCTGCTCAGAAAGTGTGTGACCATCATGTACTCTTGACAAATACTGGTAGCTGTCGGCATCTGTGTAACTGTACTGCAGCTAATACGAAGAAGTGTTAGGAGAGTTAAGGATGGAATTAACTGTGCACAGTTAAATACATCTCTCTGCTTTGAAAAGCAGCTAGCAGGCTCCTGTGCAGCCACTCCAGGAAAAAGAGGGTGATTATAGCAGCATGTTACTGCCTTGTAATCACACATTTCTTACATTTTAATGCAAAAAGAATTTAAAAAATGTCTTGACTTAAAGTAATAAGTTTAGAATGAGACCATTAGAAATGAGCTGCTAAAATCCCTCTTAAGCTCTGTGTGATCCACACCTCTGAATGTGTTTTTTCAGGGTATTTAAAAGAGACAAGACCTGGGCTGTAATTTTTCATTGGTAGTAACTAATATTCTTATGCAGTTGCCTACATAAAATAGGATCTGGGTTATTTTCCAGTCTACTTTAAAGTAGATTGGGCTTCATAATTGCTCTCAAGACAGCTTCTACAGGCTTTTTTTCAGTTGTGAATAAGCTGAGGTTACTTTTGACATATCTCAAAATGGGGTTTGGAGGGCTGCTTCAAGATGAAATGTCTACTTAAGAGTAAAAAGAAAAATCTGGTTTTAGTGAGAACTAGATGTAAGCATCTGCTGTCCCAACAGAAACCTACCTCTGGTTTCTTCCTCTCTAGCAAGCAGCAAGATGGGCTCCTTGGTCCATCGGTGCTCCATCATTCTCCGTGGCAGTTTTATTGATCAAGAATCTTTACTGACCATGCTCCAGTCCCCAATTCAGGACCCATCTGGAGTCACCCTTTCCAGCACTGTGGCACTTGGGGACAATCCCTCAGCTATTGGAAGCTGTCACAAGGTGCACAGTTCCAAGGCTTCTGGCATCAGCTGAGAAGCTTCCCAGTCTCTGTCCTGAGCTGTCAGCTCTGTGAATCCCAAGGGAAGCTCCCCTAACATCACTGTCTGTGGCCCTGGTACAGCCCCTTGGGTGGAGTGGGAACCAGAAGCAGCAATGACAAATCCTTTGCCTGTGCTGTAGCAAGCTGTAACCCATTGTTAAAGAAAACCCTGATAAGTGGAGAAAACAGAGAACAGCCAGCATGTAGCAACCTTCCTCTTTAGTCTGGCTTGAAAGGGTTTGTCATGGTATTGGGGTGATAAACCTCTAGCTGTGTTTTTTACCTTCCAGCAATGCAGTTGCCAAAGGTGTGATAGAATCAGAGCACACAAATGCGCTTTGGGGGGAGGATACAGGCATTGTCTGCAGCAACATTTCTTCTTGGGTTTGAAGAAGCTGGATTGTAAAAGGGGCTCTGTAGTGGCAGGGAGAACAATGGGGTAATGATTAGCAGGTCATCATCATGCTTCTCTTGTTAATTGACCTCCTCTTCAACTGTGTATATTCATTTCAGTAAAAACTGGTTCTTTCTCCTCTGCCCCTTTGCCCATATTCCTGTGTTTATTTCTGATAGAGGGCAAATGCTATAAACTGGGGCCTTGGGGGTATGCAGTAGGTGGCCTATGAGGGGATTCCCAAGGCATCTTCTTGTTGTTTAATAAAGTGAAAACACAACGACCCCAGCAGATCCCATGGTGGAGCAGTACAGAATTACTTAAAATAATGTGATGCTTCCTGGAAATAAGAGTAAATCCCTAAACACTTCAAAATCTAGGAAAAACCGGGCAGAAGCAGTTTAGTATTAGTTTTAGTTTTGAGCTGAAAATAGTTCAGTTTAAAGGAAAAGCTGACAACTAAAACATATGACAGGTTTGGAGCCGCAGTGTTTCATTTCTCCCTGGGTACTTCTTTGGAGCTAATCAACTGATTGCTTCACTGCTATTTGTCATTTCTGTGACCTCTCTGAGATGAGGGCATGCTGCTATGGGCAGTGTTATAAATGTGAGAAGCCAATCTTAATTGCTTAAAAATTAATGTATTAATTTTACAAATGATCAAGGTGGAAAGGCAATGGGCANGTGAGGTCCCAAATGATATAAATGTGAAGAAGCCAATCTTAATTGCTTAAAAATTAATGTATTAATTTTACAAATGATCAAGGTGGAAAGGCAATGGGCAAACAGCGCTGGGTGCGTGGGGAGTCTCCGCTCCACCAGAACGCACACCGAGTCCTGAGGGAGGCCTCTTTATCTTCTTTAGCTCTTCTATCAGGCCATCATTCTCAACCAAGCCGTCTTTGCTAGGTGGTTACTTGTCCTCTTTTCATTGGGCCATCCAGGTCTTGGGGGTCTCGTCTCGGGGTAGAATCTTGCACAACGGGGTACACGAAAGCAAGAAGCAGCGAGCTCAGGGTTTTTCTCCTTATCTGGTTGCCCCCTTGGTCGAAACTGAGATGCCTGTTGTTTTCTTCTTGTGGCTAGGTTAATGATTACACTGCAGTTTCTAGTTTCTTGCAAAATTTTCCTTTAAGTTAACCACATACAGCAAGTTAATGATTTTTCCCTCTTACCATTAATACAAAAAAATTATTTTCATTTTACATTGGACTATCTTCATTACTACAATCAAAATCTTTTAAACCACACACGTTACAATGCTCACAAGGGATCTCTGATCCACACACAACACCATGTTCGCATTGGTTACATACGTTATCATGAGGATTATTACAATTTTGACATGAGTCAGCCCGATATCCTGTACAATACTGACACGAATCAACTCAGCACTCCTTACAGGCAGTAACACCCCACCAGGTTGCTGGTTTGGGATGTTCAGGTTGGAGGGAGTCAGGGTCTGGGGTTTGAGAGTCTGGTGCTGTTCACTGCTGAGGGCTCCAGAGTACAGCTCCCCACCTCCCGAGAGCTTCACTGTGCAGTCTTGATGTTGTTCAGAACACGGTTGTCCCTGTGTTCTCATGCCACTTCATGGGTGCCAGCAGGTGTGTTCCTGCACCAGTGCAGACCCCATCCCTGCCGTGCCCATGGACACTGGAAGATGGGCTCCGTCACCTCCACAAGGCATGGGAGGGCAATTGCTTTGCTGAGTGATCTGTAAGGTTTTTGCTGATGGCAGAAGAAGGAGGGTTTGGGAATTGCTGTGTGTTTCCCATTGGAAAGCCCGGTGGATGGGCAGTCTTCCCTCCCTGCCCTGTTACTGCCCTGTTATCCCAGTCCTTGACAGTACAGTGTTGGTTCCTATTTTCCCAGCTTTCTCCAGGCAAATCCACAGTGTGGTGTCCAGGACACAGTTGAGGTCAAGCTCCTGCCCAGGCAGAGCTATGCAGCGTATACAGAGCAGGGTGAAGGAGCAGGGTCTGTATGTTGTGATCCCTAATTCAGTGGTCGCTCATGCGCCTCATTTGCCATCATCCTGTGTAGCCATGGGAACAGGATGCTCCAGAGGAGCACCTGCCTCCCTTGTGCAAGCCCCTTGGGAAATACAGGTTGTTCTGGATGCTTCCTGCCTTTGTTACTGCACCAAGCCACAGACCAGCCACATCTCATTTCTGATGCACAGAGCTATCTCATTAGGGTGATGGTTTTCCAGTGTTTGCTTTAGTGATGCTGCACCGTACAGACAGCTTGCTACTGAGTGCATAGCCTGCTGCCCCCAGCGTACTTGGACTCTGTGGGTTCCTTGTTTGGTTGTTCGGGGTTTTTATTTCTTTTCAATAGTGGAAGTGTAGGTGGTTTTGTAATGCAGTTGGAAAGCCCCATGATTGGTTACAGTGGTGTTGGTGATGCCCCTTGGCTTGTGTGCCTCTGTGGTGGGAGCAGCCAGGAACAGTCACCTCTTCCTTTCCCGGCTCTCTTGGGAAGAAGGCAGGGCTGTGGGAATTGCTGGCTCCCACAGGCTTTCTTGTGAAGAGCTTCTTGCTTTCACTCAGTAAAGCAAGGTTTAGTGTGAATATGAATATTGGCACAAGAAACTCAAAGAACCACTGGACAAACATGAAAAATTACCATTTATGTTCTGTGCAACAGAACATGAATTTTGAGTGAGATACTTAATCCTTTCATGCAGAGATTGCAGTTACTTCTCTGATGCTTGTTAGAACTATAATTTTAAAATCAGTCCTAATGTAATACTTAATCTGGGATTTGTAATCCTTTTGTTCATGGCCATTACAGTTCCATAATTTTTTAATGTCCTTCTGGGGAAGAAGAGTGTATTTTCAGTGGGTTGCCTGTGTAAAGAAATCTATACCTTCACTTCAAGCCAAACACAACTAAATGATGCTGGGGCTGCGACTTGTGGTTTTTGTTTGGTCCACAGCGTTGTTCCCTGTTGTGGTTACACACATCCCCAGCTCTGCCCATAGCACACCCACGTTCCCCAGCTGCTGCCTGCATCCCCAGTGGGTGTTTCATGTGTGCTGCTGAAATGTGCTAAACCTGCTGTTCCCATGGTCCTGCGAGGACAGACCGGTGTGTGCCAGAGGAGAAGCAACAGGACTCTTGGATTCTCATATTAACTTAGGTGGAAGCAGGTACCACCTAATAAGAATGTTGGAGCCATGCTGTGCCCATTCTCAACATGTGATGTACACAAGAGGCCTGCTTGCCCTGATCATAGAACAGCTTGGGTTGGAAGGGATGCTGGCCATCTTCTTTCTTTCCACATAAACCAGCCTGTACTGGGCTTCATCTTTGCAAGTCTGACGTGACATAAACCTGCATCTCCTGATTGTGTTCCTGCTGGCCCAGACTCTAAACCTGATCTGGTTTTGTTTGTTTTAAATGAAAGAAGCCCTACCAGAAAACGCCAAACAGTATTCAAGGAAGTAACGGTTATTGTCCTCACATGTTCAATTACCAGTGTAGTTGCTGGTGTTTTAGCTTGTGAGCTAAGCTGTTTTCTAGCCAGATACTCCTTAGATTTTGACACTTTATATGGTATTGCACTCAAGCCAGTTAAATAAAACTGGGGGAGACTCGTGGCCAAAACCAGATCTGTGACAATAATGAGGTCATTGAAGATAAATGTCCAGCACATAAGTCAGCACATAAGTCCAGCCTGCTCTGTTCTGCCAGCCTGGTGTTAACACTTGCTGGCCCACCATGATCTTGCTGCCTGCAGCAGGCTTTGGCTCAGCACCTTCAGCAGATGCAGCAGCGTGTCCTTCGCCACTGCCTCCCGGAGGGTTAGGTGAAGTGTGACAGCAGCCTCTTCACACTCGCTTTTCCACTCCTTACTCATTTCAGGCCCCTTTGGCCGTTTCTCTGGAGCATGATCTTGGGAGGACAAAAGAAAATTCCCTTGTCACCTTTTTGGGCTGTGGTTGTGCCCTGTGAAAATCAGAACAGCGAAGTAGCTTTTGTCCCTGCCTGTGGGTACCGGTACATGGATGTGCCTTGCCATTCTTGTTTTTCCTGGAGGCAGTGCAGACCCACCCCTCATGTATTTGAATGATCATTTAAAAGCTCTCAGAAGGATTTTCCTATGCTAAAACTGATGGACGGGATGTCCACCCAGACTGGGGATGTTTCTGGTGAGCACTGCGTGTGGTGCAGAAACTGCCTGATCTGAGAAAACAGAGGAGGGAAAGACCATGTGTGTGCCATGAGTGGAAGCAGATGCTGAAGTGACCTGGTTTGGCTTCTGAGCATGTGCTTCTTTTGGGTGGTTGTCTCCCTGCCACCCTCACTGGGCCTTGCCCTGCTTCAAAAGGGCTTGTCTGCCACAACAGCAGCAGATTGCAGGAAGCCCAAGCATCCATATGATCCCTGTGCTCTGTGACTGTAGATTATGTCTAATGTAGAAGATGCACTTGATTTATTGGGATGATGATGTACAGATTAGCATTCTTGAAGGCATTACTGTGTATTTGGGGAAGGAAAATGATGGTATAACCCACTGCAGATTAATACAATTAGCAGACCAAAAATCCAGGCTGAAGTTGAACACCCACTGTCCACTCTATTCAGTGGGATTTGGCCACATAACTCTCTGGGATTGTTTCTGATCCTTCCTCCTGTGATGCACAAGGCCTGTGAGCCATTTGCTTCCTTTGTCTTGGTTCATACAGTTACTGTTGGTACCACGTCAGCAGGTAGTGCTGCCTTTACAAGATCAAGGTCTTTGCTGTACCTGGCAGAGCTGTAGACCTGGAACTGCACTGATGTTTGTGGTCCTCTGTGCCATTTGGCAATGTAAGAGTTTCATAAAGTGTAAATCATATTTGTTCATGTTTATGAGTAGTGATAGAGGAGCACAAAAGTTGTCCTAAGTGGCAAGCTAGGATCTTAAAGATGGTGTCAGAATCATCTATTGTGATAAAATCCCATTACTAATCCTGAAAAAGAATATACTTGAATGATTTTTGAGCTTGAAAAGCTTCCACAGCTGAGATTGTCACAGAAATCACTGCCTTCTGCAGCAAAGCTGTAACTGAATTCTGGCATGTTAGAATCTGCAAGTTTGGGAGACTTGGGGAGGTGTAAACTTGTTGCTGAAAGTTAAAGCATGAACAGGACCCCAGAGGTCATTTTTATTGCTGCTTTCCTCCCAGGAAAAAAAATACTCTGGTCTCCTCCCATCAGCTGAGCTCCAGCAGTAAACCAGAGACAAGCAACACAGGAGGCTCTGCCGGTGATGGGATAATAACTGTGCCAGAACGCCTTCTTCCTTGGGCTGTTTGCCTTCAGGCACAGTACAAGTAGCTGTACAGGTGAAAAGCTCTATCTTTAAAACAAACAAACAACCAAATAGACACAACCAAAGCACTGCAAACCTAGCAAAATATTATGGAGATGGACATTTCCAGAGTGAGGCTGTTTACGTGATCCATGCATGCACCATGGGCAGCCTTCCACAACCACTCTTTTTGCACAAGTCTGGCTTGTGCTCAGCTGCCGCAGCCCAGTATTACAGATTGATGTCCTGAGCCTCACTTCTGTTTGCATGCCCCAGATTTAGGGATCTCTCCTCTGCATGCATACATGCTTTCAGAAGCATGTAGCAATGAATAAACCATTGCTGATCCTGCTGGGATTTGGACCCAAGGTGATAATACAGATTCTCTGTGGCAGGTTTTTGGCAGCACATTCAGACAGGCTGTTTTCTAGCTCCTATGGGGATGCCAGCTCTAGTAGGTACACTGCATACCTGACACTGAGGAGTGATGCGAGGGATGATGTCTACACCAGTAAACTAGAGTGGGCAGGGACATAGGCACCAGCTGGCTGTGATGTGTGCTCTGTCAGGGAGCTGACTTGCTCTTCCCCTGTGCCAATGAGCATTTTCCTATCTGGTGTCAGGGTGTGCATCAAGGCAGGGGATAGAAATTCTTCCCTCTGGACAGTGTGGACCAGTCCCTAGGAAAGACAGGATTTTAGCTTCAGCTTTTCAAAAACTACTCCTTGAGGGTTTGGATTTTCACATAATGCAGTCATAAAACAACCCTTGTTCTGTGCAACAGGGGGAAAGGGGAGGCAAAAATATTTAAGTGTGGCTTAGCAATATCCAAAGAATTAAAACAAAAAAGAATTCCTTATGATGATGATGATAAAATGTTGGCAGCTTTTGATAGCTTGCAGGAACTTTTGGATAAATACTTCATGATCTTCCTATTAAATCCCACAGTCGCCCGTGGATTGTTTTTGCAAGGCCATTTTGTTGTTTTGTTAAAGCATGCACCACCACAGAGCAGGAGGAGTTAGGGTGCTGCAGTCCGCTTCTGCTTCGCAACCTCTATGCTCAAGGTTTTCTCTTTTCTTTTGCAGGCTGTGTATATGTTTTATGCTTTGGCAATTGTCTGCGATGATTACTTTGTCCCTTCATTGGAAAAGATTTGTGAGGTAAGTATTTAGAAGATTGTAGCAGTTACTTAACCTTTAGCAGCAATTCTCAAGAGCCTCAGAACATGATGATGGTGTATTTACTGTTGTCCTGTGGTATTCCCCAGTTCTTGTTTAGTTGCGCAGCACAGTGTGTGTGCGCTGGCTCAGCTCTGTGTTCGTGCTCACAGGAGATGGACTGGGAGTCTACTGGTGGGTAAACTCAGCTGAGACTCTCTCCTGAAGGGTAGCAGTGGCTCTGAAATAGTAATCCCATTGTCTGCATCATAGCACTGCTTTAAAATGGGAGCGATTTATAACATGGTGAGAAATACGTTCTTTGGAGCAGCGATTCCCGGGCTGAACCCCATGTGATGGGCTCCCAGAAGTGCTACCTGCAGCATGGGAGCTTGTCCTGTGCCCTGTGGCTTGCTGCTGATGTGCTCCTTCCTCTCCAGCTGAGAAACCCTGCCCCTGAGGTAGGATCCAGGTGGCAGAGACTGTGAGAGAGCTGGGATGTCATTTGTGCATCATATGGGGAACAGCAGTTTGGTTCAGTTACAGCTTTGGGCATATCGCAGTTCTCCTGGGATTCGGGAGATGATAACCTTTTATATCTTGACTTCTGCATGGAAATACTGATCCATGGGGTGTTTCTGGGTTTCATGTACCATTAACTTGGAACTTAGTGATTCCCAAGGGTCAGGCTGGGAAAGCAAAAAATGCACAGGATTGTTTACAAGTGTTGGTATTTAAAACGAAACCAAAAACACACCCAGGAATGGGGAGATGCCAGGCTCTCAGCTGGCTGCCTGAGAGCCAAGTTCTGCCCTCGTGTGAATCCTGGCCCTGTGGAATTGGGGGATACATCCCACTGTCCAGCCGGTGAGGACCTGCACATCACCTGTGCATTCACACTGGGTTTACCAGCTCCAAGTGCAGCCACCAACAATCGGCTCTGCTTAGTGAGCAGACCTGCACCATAGCTGGGCTGTCTGCTTGGACTTTGGTTAGAAATGAGGTCAAGAAGGATATGGAGCTGTTGGAGCAAGTGCAGAGGAGGCCACAAGGGTGATCAGTGGCTGGAGCACCTCCCGCATGGAGCCAGGCTGAGAACAGTGGCGCTGTTCAGCCTGGAGAAGAGAAGCTGTGTGGAGACCTCAGAGCAGATTCCAGTGTCTGAAGGGGGCTACAAGGATGTTGGAGAGGGGCTCTTCATCAAGGTTCAAACCTAAACAGGGGAAGTTCAAGTTGGATTTAGGAAGAAATTCTTTACTCTCAAAGTGGGAGCAGATGGGTCTGTGGAGCACTGGCTCCTGTTACAGCTCTGCCTTGGGCTCTCTGAGTGACCTTGGGGTTCTGTATCCAATCTGAGCTTCCCCTGTTTAAGTTTGAACTCATCACCGCTTGTCCTATCACTATGGTCCCTGATATGAACTTAGCAATAGAACAACAGTTGAGCATACTTGTATTAAGAAGTTACTGTTGAGAAGCAAGATACTGTGTCATTAGAAATTATCAATATGGGTCATATAAATGGATCAGAATTTTACTATTATCAGTCAAGAATGGCTTGCCTTTCTTTTCATGGCTTTTCATGGTTTGTCCTTGGTGTTAGCACTCAAGAACGTGTGGGAAAAGGCTCGAGTCACTTCACAAAGGCCTCTGCAGCCGTTGGGCACATGAACTCTTGCCTGATTTTCTAGCAAAGGGAAGGTTTTATCGCTGCCCGATAGCCACAGGTGCTGCCACCAACCAAGGCCACCTGAGTCCTCTTCTGTCACCTGATAAGGCCTGGGATGTTTTCAGGGGTGTTCACTTGTTTGTTAACTCACAAACAATAATGGAGAGGGAGAGAGAGGGGAGAGCCCTTTGCAGGAATCACATCCAAGAGGTTGTACTGGGTATCGCAGCTTATTTTGCCATCAACCATGGATGGTAGTGACTTGCTGCAGACCTATGATCTGCCACCAATAATCCCACCACCTACAATCATATCCAGCACAAGAGAAATTGGAGCTCTTGCCTGAAGGCTTTTGTGCTTTTGCAGATCAACGAGCAGCAATTCTACAATGGATTGTAGTTTAGATGCACTAATTCAAGTATAAACACCCTTTTTCTGGCTTAGCTTCTTCTAGTTTGGAAAGTGGTTCTTGAGTTGAACCAACAAGGTATTTGCACTCCCACATGTGTACTGAGATGAGAATTTTCTCCAGAACACTTGCTATGGTAGACAGTCACACTCTTAGTTTAGATGTACTTACATAAATTCCTGATTTTCAGTTGTTTTCTAAGCTGACTTGTACTTTCCTGTGCCCAGCCACTCTGTTATTGGTGTAGCAGAGTGTTTACATGCCACAGATAATGTCATACATCAATTGGAAACATTTGTCTGCAAATACCAGAGAACATAGCTGTCTCCTGCATAGTATGCTGCATTTCCTTCTCTACTGCATTAACTTAATCATCATCTGCGTTGCAGTAAATTATCTAGGAACTGTCCTCGAGAGAACCTACTATAGGTTTAAATTAACCCATCCCCACAGGTAGTCATACAATAACAGAATAATTTTGGTTGGAAGGGACCTTAAAACTCATCTAGTTCCACCCCCCCTGCAGTGAGCAGGGACACCATCAACCAGATCAGGTTGCCCAGAACCACATCCAGCCTGGCCTGGAATGTCTCCAGAGATGGCACATCAGCTGGTTTCCTTGGCTGATGCTCTTGTCTTTCAGAAGACACCATTGAGTTGCAGACCGGCTGTTGTAGGATGATTGTTTCTACATTTCCATAGCGAATCCTGCAGAAGAAACTGGCCTTTGGGGATCTAGTTGTTGTCCTAACTTCTACATTAGCTTTAATTCTATATAAAATCATTTTCCATAAAGCTCTATTTAATTAAGTTCCACACGCTTTTATAGTAGTGCAACGATGCCGTGGTCTCCTGCTTGAAAAGCACTCCTGTTGAGGGCACCTCTTTTCCTTTTTCCTTATTTCCATAACAAGGGAAAAAAGGAAAATGCAGATTTTCTGTTACACATGTTGTACAGTCAGTGGATAGAGTTACATTCTCTTGTGGACCCAGAACATCCTTTCGGGGATCTTCAAATAAGGTTGGTGGGAAGATTGCTGCAATCTTGTCTCTGTGCAAATGTGCTTTGGTAACAATAAGGTTGCACCAGTACAGAGGGAAGGGGGGGGGGGAGGGGGCTTCCTCCATCTTACTGGGCTTGGAGTGTTGCCTGGAGCCGTTTTGGTAGGGAAACCTCCCACCACCCTGAGCTGCCTTTCCTCACTCATACCACGGCAGCCACACACGTGTGAGCAAGACAGCTCTGTGTAGTAACAGCTCAGCACTTTATGGCTGTGTGGTGGGGATGGCTTTTTATAGCTACTCATTAAACTGTGGAAGGTGCCAGCAAAGCATGTGGGCTGTAACAGCCTTGATGTGTTTGCTGAGCAGTGGCTTGTGCAGATGGAGCAGTGGGAATGCAGAAAACATAAAGGAAGTAATTAACCAAGTAAATCTTTGGAAACAGTGTGTGCCGATGATGATTTCATAGAGTAGTGGGTCTTTTCCCTTCCAGAACCCCCTGGTTTATATAGCCCCTGGGCACTGCGAGGGGAAGGCTATAGAAGGTAAGCATCCTCAATGGCCATCCAGGTGTAAGGGGGTGGGGAGACGTTAAATGTCCAGGGCTGAAATGATAGCAGGGAAGGCAGCTGGGGGAGAGCCAAGCCTGAGCTCCAGCCCTAACCTTTAGGGCCAGATAAATGAAACAAGGTGTGTATGGCGGGGTCATGGAGGAGACAAAGGGCCATGACTGGTGAAACTGCCTGGCTGTTGTCCAGAGTGGTGCTCTTTCTGTCCTCTGTAAAGGGTGTCACTGCCACAGTCCGCCCTCTCTACCAGGAGGTGCTCACTTAAGTAGCCAATTCCTGTGATAACCTTTTCCCCTGTACTTAAACTCTATTAATGTAAAACTTTACACACATGGGCAGTTCCTCACTCTTCATGTTTCTAGTTGAATTCCTTCAGCCTCCCAGTGTTGTGATCAATGTCTCTGATGTGTTTTTCTGCAGCGCTTGCATCTTAGCGAAGATGTGGCTGGGGCAACTTTTATGGCTGCAGGAAGCTCTGCTCCTGAGTTGTTTACATCTGTCATAGGTAACTAAACGCTGCTGCTTCTTGAAACCTCCACATTTCTGTGCCTGGTTTTGGGGAGTTGAAATGAGATTGCGGAGTGCCTGTACCATTCATTTATAATCCCTGGACCTTCCCTCGTGGGCACACATAGGATTAGTTGTGGGGAATCCTCACTAGATGAAGTGGCTCTGAAAAGGTGACATTATCCCACAGCAGGGCTGCCTTGGAAGTGGTTTGATGTGACCCTGTCAAACCAAGGCCAGCAGGGAGGTCACTGTAACTGTCTGCTAATGTCCCCCTCTGTAGCACAACCAACCTGCACATGCAGCCTTGTCCCCTTCTATCTCTTGTCCTGTGCTATCTGCCACACCATCCCAGGGCACAGCATGAAATGATGCACCTCCAGCCTCCTGGGCTGGCACCCAGGTGAACTCCTTGTGTCCTGTCATCTCCACTCTGGTTAGTATTCTAACGGAGTAGGAGAGGGTTTGGGATGCTTTCTCACAGCAACAAGTTGATCAGAGTGTCACACTACCAAAGCAACTGTCCGCTTATGGGAAGTGTTACGGGATTCAGCAGTCCTAAAGTGTGTGAAACCTGGGAAACTCCTGTGGCCTTTCAACAGCCCTGAGCTACAAGGGGTCTGCAGTCATCTCTTACAAAGTGATGCTCTATGTATGTATGTATGTATGTATGTATATATGTTACCTGGTGCAAGGAAGAGTGTTCTTGCAGTTTTACTCACCCACATGTCTGTTGGTAGGTGATCATCAAAGCGGCAATTGGGAGGTTAAGGTGGGCACTGCATCACTGAGGAGAATTGCTCAGCTTAGATGCTTTCTCTAGAAGATAATTCTAGTTCAGTCACAGCTACCAGATGCAGAGCACAAATTAATTCACGCAAAGCTGCATGCTCTGCAGAGAGGTCTGATTGCATGCAAAGCCCTAAGATGTAGAAATTTAAATTGGATCAAGTTGGGGTTGTATGCCAGTTAAGGATAGTGCAGTAGCAAAGTGAAAATGGAACCAGGTTCTATCAGGCAGTTTACAGAAGTCTTAATGGTCTGATCATTATCTGGCCACGCAATCCACCAGATGCTGCAGAGAGTCCCTTGGCAAGTGACTGCTTCTGTGGAACATGTTTCTGAGAAAGGATAAAGTGAAAAAAAAAATGTAAACTGTGCTGGAACCTTAAAAGCAAGTGTTGAGGTTAAGCAGTCTGACAGCCACCGGGAGATGGAGCGTTATTTTTAGGCTGACTTCTTCAGGAAAGAATTTGGTGCAGCACCGTGATGCATGTGTCTGTCAGTTTGTCTCCCCCACCATTAACCTCATTGGCCAATTTTAACCAAATTTGACAGAAGAACTCTGAAAGGAGCTTGAAACACAGTACCATAGCTCATCCTGAGAGGCAGCATTCAACTTGTAAGTAGCTAGTGGCCAGGCATCTCCGAATCAGCTCCAGCTCAAGCTTTTACTTGCCTATTGAAGCCAGTGGGGATAGGGATATGGGGGAGAGCAGAATACTGCTGAGGGAATGTTGTATGGGAGATAGTTCCCTGCAGATTTGTGTCTGACCAGCTGCTTCCATGGAGCTTACTGTCTTCTGTGATGTGTGCTGCCACAATGTTGGATCACAAGACCCAGAGGTTGGTGACTTAGGTGTTTGGTTTCCATTAAGGTCTAAGGTGTTTGGTTTCCATTAGACAATCTGTCCAGGTCCCCTCAGAAAGCAAGTTCTGGCACCTTTATTCACCCTAGTACCTTTCTCTGCAAGTTGCCCTATTACATATGAGAACAAGTGGCAGAACTGGTACATGCCTTTAGAATCGCTGATGGGGTGTGAGGGCTGCAATTTTCTGTGCAAATTTTATGGAAAACTTCTGCTCTTCCCAATTCATGCAGTTTGCCTTGAACTTGTTTTTCAGGTGTTTTTATCACGAAAGGAGATGTAGGCGTTGGAACCATTGTAGGCTCGGCTGTGTTCAACATTCTCTGTATTATTGGCGTGTGTGGGCTTTTTGCAGGACAGGTAAGAGCATTTAACAGTTCCTAACAGCTCTTGCTTCATCCTGTGCCTCGGCTGTGCTGTGAATCAGCTGCCTGGTTCACAACCTTGCCACACATTTCTCTGGCTTTGTTCTTTTTAATAGGCCCTACACTATCCCTCTTGCATTTTCCAAATGAAAAGCAAACGTCAACTCAGGCATTTTGAGCTACCCAAGATGTGTGGGTGGTCAAAGGAATAAAAGTTGGTTACTTAACACCTCCTGTTGGTAGCTATTGAAGAACGCATTGTGATGTTTGTATCTGGTTCTTCTAGACCAGAGGAGTCAAGAAATGTCTGTGCCTCTGACTGGTTAAAGGGTACTCCAGTGGGGCGTGTAAGACACCTCTGGAAGAATAATGACACTTCTGGAGCATCACTGCCATGCTGCCTTTGTGCAAGATCATTTCAGATACAAGTGCTGAGCTGGCACAGTGTTGTTGGTGACTGGCGTGAATTATGAAGTTGGATGAGAAGGATGTGGCTTATCTCATGAATTATATCCAGAATCACAGACTGCTTTACTTGGGAAGGGTCCTCTGGAGGTCTCTGGTCCAAAGCCCTCACCACCCTGACCGCCCAGCTCAAAGCAGGGCTGATTTCAGAGTTGGATCAGGTTGCTCAGGGCCTTATCCAGTCAGGTTTTGAATACTTCCAAGGATGCCAAAACTTTTCTCCTCACTAGCAGTAAAGCTGTCTGTTCTTACTATAATTTCTGACTGTTTTCCAGCATGTCAAACTGCTTATGACAACACAAGCTATTCATCTGAAATTAAAGTAATTAAGCTGTGAGAACTAAGCTGCTGAATTGTAGACATGATTGACTGTATAATTAAATATCTGAATCTGCATTCACCTTAGCACATGCACCATGCCCAGTATTCCTACAATTTGACAGGATGTTATTTGAAATCTTATTGTGCAGATTTACCTGTAACAAGGAGAAGCAGGATAACATCATCAATACAGGGCAGTAGGATAACTAGCTCTGGAAGGACTTAAGAGAAGGGGCCTGTATAATCTGGTTAGTATGAAAAAGCATGCAGGAGAGGTTGGGCTTTCCTGGGAAAGTTTTATTTGCAAGAGCAATGCACTCTGTCTGGATGAAGGTAGGTGAACATTTTCATTATGGGGAAGCTTCAGGAAAAGCCCACAGAGTACTCTTTAACCACCTAAGCTCCCTTGATTTCTGTGGGAGCATGTATCTGGAAGCTACACAGGCTCAATGTGTTAGTGGTTCTGCTGTAACTCTTACTATGAAAGCCTGGTTAATCCAGGCCAATTTTTAATCACCAAAGCTTTCTCAGGGCATGAAGCTGTGTTCCCCAGAGGTGTTCTTCTGTAATGAGTAGGACATTTTGCTCAGGTTGCTTTTTTCAAGCAAATGAAGATGATTAACTGTTTAGCACGATGGCAGAGAAACTGATTCTTGATTTTCACTCCCCGCATTATTGACTGCATGCTTCAGAACTGCTAAAAATGTAGCTACAAATCACAGCTTTCAGTGGAAAAGGCTTGCAAGGGTTTAGGAGTTGATGGAGAATGTCAGTCTTCTGGAGAGACCATTTACAGGTGGGAGATGTTTGTTCCTGAGGAATATAACACAGCTGAGATGCTCTTAAAAATGCCTTCAGCCTTCCAGGTGTGGTAGCTTTCAGAAGTTCAAAGTGGGGATTGGCTGCTGTAAGTCATCCTAAGCTTGCTCTGTGAGTCTTTTGAGCCAAGAATTGAGATTTCAATTGACTTGTCCCAGCTTTGTTTACCCTGACTCTGCTGGTGATTTGCATGTGGTTCTGTCAAGTCACTTAATGTCTGTTCATTGAAGTTTAACCCACAGAGGGTGAGTGAAAACTGGAATGATTGACATGACTGTATGGAATCATCATTTAAATGAGCAAGTAAGAAACCTCAATTTAATTAATTCCAGTATTCTAGATAAAGCTCCATTTTGGTTTGTGCTTTTCATTTTTTCCCTCTCCCAACCCTTCACCAAAAAGTCATTCACTTCCACTGATGTGATTCCTCTTCTTGGTTTGTGTTAGTATTAATAGGAATTCGGTTTTATTATCAATAATGTCTCTATAGATGCACTGACATAGGTGCTAAATTTAGTTGGTGTTTGGATACCAGTTCTGCTGGGACCCTGGCCCTCAGGTTGGAGTTGCCTTGTACTGGGACAGGTGAACCAGGAGGCAGCCCACCAGTCCAAGGCGCTAGCTCTGCTGCTGCTCAGAGCAGGGTTTTCTGTGTTTTTCTCTTTAGATTCAGACCTGCAGGGGAAGCAGCCAGAGTGCTCTGGTTTCAGATAAGACCAGTGAGTCAATGAGCAAAGTCAGTGAGCCAAGGTTTGCTGTCTTGTGAGTTTCTCCCAAGGCTGCTCAGGACACAGACCTGTTTTCTGCCCTGGGAAGCAAGGTTCAGGCATCTTGGTTTGAGGCTGGAAGGCTTTTGGGTTTGTCAGGTGGCAGAAAAGAGGCCTGTGGCAGTTTAACCCCAATGATGCCATGTGGAATTTGTGTTCATCAGAACCTGCCACTGAACATGTGGCTGTCGGGAGGTGGCTGCTGCAGATTGCCAGGCTGGACAGGGAGGGTTGGTGCCCAGTTTCCCCTCTGCTTGTCGAATGGGATGCCTCTGGCTAGAAGAGGGACGATTTGTAGATGATCACAGCACCCATTTCCACAAGGGGATTTGCAGAGGAGGTGCAGGTGGTCTCACCCTTGCTTCCCTGTAACACGTGCCAGCAGCAGCAGTTTCCAGCAGGAGTGTTCATGTGTGGATGAGGGCAGTTTGCAGCCGCGGTTGTGGCCGCATGCTGGGATCCCGCTGGCCGGCCAGTTCCCATTTGGATGCCAGGCTGCTTGAAGGTACCGGCAGTCCCGGAGGTGGGTGGGGAGCAGCGCTCAGTAAGCCATAACCCTGTGCCAGGGCTGCACCATTCCCTCCTGGGGTGCTCAGCTCAGATGAAGGGGAGGAAGTGTCCCTGTGAGGGGGATTTTGGGGCACTGCGGGGTGCTTGGGAGTGCTGTATTGCTGCTGGGCTGGGAAGCCCACCACACAGACCCACAGGGCACTTTCTGCAGCTTTGCCATAAGTGTTCTTCATTGTTGCAGAACTGTTCAGTGTCATGAAAAAGCTTTTTTTTTTTGTTGGGGTTTTTTTTGCTTGTTTGTTTTTGTTGGTGTTTGTTGCATTACAAACCTCTGACAAGCTCTGTCCAGTAGAGGTTTTATTTTTAAATTAGGCTGTAGTATGTGTGTGCTACATGGGATGTGCTATTCTTTGGCTTAAGAAAATNTTTTTGTTGGTGTTTGCTTGTTTGTTTCTGTTGGGGTTTGTTGCATTACAAACCTCTGACAAGCTCTGTCCAGTAGAGGTTTTATTTTTAAATTAGGCTGTAGTATGTGTGTGCTACATGGGATGTGCTATTCTTTGGCTTAAGAAAATACTGGATTTGGCTACATGCACATGTACCTGCACATGCACAAACCCATGGCCCCCCAAAAGCTGGATTGCATTTGTTTGAACACCAACTCAAACTGATTATTTTCCTAAGCCTTTAATGGCTGTTTTGTGCACACTTCTCAGAATAAATCAGAATAGACATCCCGTTGCTAGAACTGGGGAAGGAAAGTGTGATGCCCACACCTCTTTATGACACTACACAGATAAAAACTGCACTGAAAGAGCATTATTAAGGTTGAAAGTCAAATACTGAAAAGTTAGAAAATGACAGAATTAAGGTTCCTTGTGCAACCTTAATTTGCCCCCCTGGTGTGTTCACATTATTATAGAGTCTTTAATTACAGGCTCCCATGCTGGTTTCCCCACAGGGTCCCTGCCACCCTCAGAGCACAGAATGGACTTTGCTCACTTAATGAGCAGCTTTTCATTATTTAGTTTCTCTTCATTGTTCAGTGTGTGTCCTTCTGCCTTATTTACCCAGCTCTGATCACGCCCTCTTCCAGAGGCAGAGTTATTAATTTCCTCTTGAACTTGTGCCGATCTCTATTGTATCTGAGCAGTTGATGAACAATTAATTAATTTCCCCCAAACCTCTGTGAGATGAAAGGATGTTTTAAAGATGGCGAAACAAAGCACAGAGATTAAGTACAAAAAATAACTTGTCATTTTAGAGGCCAATTAGAGCTGGCACGGGCCTGTTTTTCCCCTGAATGCATAGTGTCCTGTGGCATGCTTTTTGTTCAGAGGGCAGCTGCCTCTGGCTCCAGCTGCTGCTACTGCTGCTCCAGCTCAGCACTGCACAAGGTTTTTCATGCTGGGCTGACTTTGGTTTATGTGGCCACCTCAATGTCCATGCAGCCCAGCTGTCCTTGGGAGCATTCAGCTGCTTTAGCCAGACGAGACCTTTCTCTTTGTAGGTCCCAGCTCATGCTCCACCTTCTGCAAGGGGACACACAAAACACCTCTGTCATAAGGAGCCCTGGCTTCATCCCTAGGACCACTCTTCACTTGAATGAAGCAAGTGACTTAACTACTTCATCTGCTGGCATTTAGTGCTTGCTTTTGCTGGTGTGATGATATTCCTTCTAAGCATTCAGATGCTTCTGGTTTCTTTTCATTTGATCTGTGCCCTAGATCTCCCTCATCCGTCCCCCATTTCTTGAGACTAGAGAGAAAAGCTTTCTCTGGACAGATTTTCTCACCAGATCATGGATCCACCCCATAGCTGTCTCTCAAGCATCCAGCTTTCCACCAGTCTAGATCCCATATTTCCACCAGAAGTCTAGATTCTTTCTCCTCTCCCCACCCCTCTGCTCTGTGGCTCCTTGACCCATCTCTCTCCTGGCTAACTTCATCCATGGCAGGGAGGCACGTTTGGAGGTGTTCTAGAGTCAGGACAATCGTGTTTTCTGCTGCTGTTGTCTCCAACAGCTGCAGACTTGGTCTGCCCCAGCGGGCAATGATGCTGGTGACGCATCTGCCCTTACCCTGCCCTTGGTTGGAGGTTCTCCCCACCCCTGCTTCGTAATCCCAGCAGAGACACAGCCACTGCAAGAGGTTTCCTTTTGGACACGTCTCTGAAATTGCTCAAAGGCCTGTCTCACGGCTCCTTTACCCAGAATGGCAAGTGTGAAATGGGAAGCTCTCCTTGCCCCACACACACATCAGGTCTCTGGTGATGCTGCATCTTGATGATGCTCCTATGCTGCTTGTCACCTCTGCCTTTGGAGTGGGAGGTTTTCTATCCTCTGGTTGTGCTGGAAACGGGTGTTAGGAGCCATGGGGGTCTGAGCCGCACTGCCTGCGGGCTCCTATGTGGGGTTTGCCGGTCCACAGCTGAGCACTGCCTGTCTTTGCCCTGGCTCGTGTGGGAAGATGCTGCAGGGAGCTGGTGCTGTGAGAAGGGGGAAAGTGCTTAGTGCTGAGCAGTCAGCCTGAAGTAGCTCAGGAGCAAGCTGGCAGAAGCTCTTGATCAAGGCAATAATTAGAAAACCTTTCACTTCATTTATGTATGTATTTAATTTTGAAAGCTTAAGGAATTCATCACCTTGGTTGCCTCAGTCTTGCAAGCCACAGCCAGACTCATTTCTGCAGACAGAGCTGCTTGCAGGATGGGTGTCTGAAAGTCACACAACTTGTTCATACCATCTGCTGTTAAGCCTCACTTTTTGGGTTTCCAAATATCCGTGGTAGTGTTGTAATGCTCCTCAAGAGCTGCTCTCATACTAAAAAAAAACAACTGATGCAGATGAGAATCAGCGTCAGTGCATCATTGTGCTCCCTTTTCCTTTGTGGCCCAGCCAGAAAAGGACAAAGTTGGGCTGGAAACTGGATTGGCTTGGATGTCAGCAGACTGGAGAGATAAGGCATGTGACTGCTGTGCACCAGCCCAGAGCTGAAGTTGTGTGTTACAAACTCTGGGGAAGGATTAACAAATGCAAGCAAGCAAAATTGATTTAAACAACCATAAAGGCATTCTGTTAGTGTTAAGCATTATAACCCCCTTGTGTCCCTTTGTTGTTAAGCAGTGCTGAAAATTGGAAGAAGTTTCAGATCCAGTTAAGTCAGAGGCACCTCTACCCATCAGACCCTTACAAGCTGGTGGGGTTCTTACTGATTGCAAAACCAAGGTGGTTCTAGATTATGTGAAAACTCTGTGCTGTGACATGTTACTACAAAGTAGAAATGTGCGTTTAAATAGCCTGAAAGAAACTTGATTTTCAATTCAGTTGGTGCTGATGACACTTTGGGAGTTGCCAGTGAGGATTCTGGGCTGGAAGGAGTTTTTAGTTTTTTGTCTTTCTGTTTTTTCTCACTGATGTGAGCAATGAAATCCCCTGACATCTTGATCCTTGGCATAGGAGGAGCAGTGTTCTAGAAGTGACGGTTGATGCAGGCTGCCTGCATTTCTGATGGCCAAACTGCCTGTGAAGGCTGGATTTTCTAACCTAGCCCAGGTCTTTTTAAAGTATCTTAAACTGGGTCTCTGGAAGCTGAAGAACTCAACCCCTGATGCATTTTGAAATCTCTGACCAAGGCATATTTAGATAGATATATAACATTTACTGTTCTGAACAGCTCGGTGCAGCCTGCTTGGTTGTGGCACTGAGCCTTAGCATCCTCCTTTCTTCTTGCATCCTGTTGCAGTATTCTGCTGATGTCTTATGTGCACACACACCAAGGAAGATTTGCCTTATTTCATCTAGGCAGTAGGTGCAGTTTTTAAGGCACAGATGGTTTTAGTATATGGAAATATGCAGAGAATGGTCCTGATTTTCCAAATGCTGATGTAGAGCAGGTGGGATGTGTATTTCATCACTTGTCCATAGGCCTGTGACACTAATGCATGTTCTCTCAATTGCACAGCTAAGTCATATAATGCAAACATTGTTTATTTAGCTGCTGTGTCTGCTCTGCTTTCTGTTGGCAAAGAGAGGGTATGAGAAAGGAAGAGACTGTTGCAAGAGGTGAAATGGTAGCAGATGCAGCCCTTCAAACCTAAGTTCAGCAGCACTTTCTGGGGCTGCATGCTTGATAGCAGGGATGGGATACAGGCATGGGGTCTGCAGTCTGTGTTGTGATGGATTGTGTCAGCCGTTTTCCATGACACTGAAACAATGGTGTGTGGGGAGCTTGACCAGGGGTCCCCTCCAAGCCCCAGTCGCTCTGTCCTGGCTTTCCTAACTCTTGTGTTCATGCTTCACAGTTTCTCCCCTCCTTCCACTGCCCTCTCATCGTCCTTGGCAGCGAGGATGTGCGATTCTCGGAAGCACTCAGTGCTTGCTTAATTCAGCTCTCATTCAAGCCAGCACAAGCAGAGTTTGTTCAGTTCTGAAAATTCCCCCGTCCAGACTGTCCTCTTTTTTGCAGCTCTGTTGCTCTCTCCTGCATGCCGTCCAGTCCTGTGTCCTCAGCTCCTCAGCCAGCACTAAACTCTGCAGCCTTTTGCTGTGGTGCAGAAGAGAGTGATGGATGAGGTTAGTGAAAAGTGCGTAAGTAGAAGCAGCATAACCGTGAGTTGCAAGTCACTCTGGCATTAAACAGCAGTTTTTAATCTGCACAGCTTAATTTGCTAGTTACCATTTGACTGCAGTTTTTCAGTTAAACTCTAGTTTTTCCATTTCACCTTTCCCCAGAGCAAGCCAGCCTGCTCAGGGTGGAGCAGGGCACCATGGATGCTGAATTATGCCTAAAATGTTCTTGGTTTTTTAGAGGCTATTCCAGTTATTTCTTCTGTCAAAGGATCTCATGGGTGGCCAGGCATCATTCCTCAATACACTGGAGTAAAAAAAGACTACACTGACCATCTGAACTGCCTCATGCTCCAGTGGTATCCTTTTACCTGAGGGAAAAAGCTAAATTGAGAAGGCTCTCCTGTACCTGAGTCATGGTAAACCCTTGTGTAAGCTGAGAATCCCTCACAAAAGCATCAGCTGATGTGCACTCAGTTTTATCTCAGTGTGAAAATACACCTGAGAGTTTTATAGGAGCTGCAGTTCCGTTTCCTCAGGTGAGGAAATGGAACAGAGATTTAATAACCAGGTAGAACATTGTTTATTAAAGAGACTGGGACTTTTGTAATCTATTTTCAGTCTGGTTCTGTCATACGGATGCCCTGCATGTATCTTTATCTTTTAAGCCCTGGTTTCACTGACAGCTTGGACTGGACTCATTACCAACCTTTGGCTTTGTGATTGCCTTCATGGCTTTTTTCTTTCCTTCTCTTGGATTGTTGAGGAGTTTGAGTTAGGGTTATTGGGATGTTGAGGGTTTTATTCATGGGTCTGTGACCATCGGTGGAAAATATGTAAAACTGCAGTGAAGTAGTTTAAGTACTTAATGTCAAGTGCTGGGACTGTATGCTGCTCTCATAGACTGCGGTACAATGGGGTTTTGTGCTGGCAACATGTTCTAGTGACTGCAGGCCTGCTCTTTCACTGATAGAAGTGAAAGCAGGAAAGGGACACTAATAAGCCAGACAAGGATCCTGCACTGAGACTTCCACTGAAGACAGAATTTGTTCAGAAGTCAGTGCTGTGGTTCAGATGGGAACATACAACCTCTGGCACAGCCATGTGTACGTGAAACCCCAGGTATCAGAAGAGCAGCGGGTGGGTGCTTCCTGCTGTCCCACGGGAAGTCAGGCAGGAAGAAAGCAGCATAGACTGCAGACAAGGCAGAAAGCTGTCGTGGAATTTCAGGGCAGAGAAGCATCAGTTAATATAGACGTGCTGCCCAAGGGTCCTCTGGGAGGCTGCAGCCTGTCTGTATGCCAGTATAAGGGCCTTGCACACCCCCAGGGTTAGGAGGGTGCTCCATGCTGCAGGAGCAGTGAGCTGAGCTGCAGCCTCAGCTCCCTTCCCTGCTGCTGCTTGGGCAGGCAGCTGAATGGGCTCCTCTGCCTCTTGTATCCTTCTCTGTGTTTTATCAGGAGGATGTTCACCCACTGTAAAAGCAGCAGAGTGCTGCTTTTCCCTGGGGTTTTCCTGCTGGAATGTTTGGCACTGGCAGACAACAGAGCAACTCTGAGTGACAGCACAAGTTAGATTCCTTTCCAGCTGCCCCTTTAACACAAGTGGTATTATCTTGGGAATTGAGGACTTGTGGATTTATAGCAAATTTGTAACCAGTGTGTGAGCAGACATGGTTTGTGTTAACCAGAAAACATTAAAAAGTGACGTTGTCCTGTTCTCTGTGAGTGCCATGTCTTGTTTCTCATGATGCTGCTACATAGCAGCATCCTGTGTGTGGTGAATAAGCTCTGTCAGAGGTACCTGTTACACCATAAACCTTTTGGTCTCCTTTTGGAGAGGTCTGATGAACTCTACAAGCTTTTTGTCTTGTGGTTTGTGGTGCCAGGCACATGGCATCTGCATCTAAGTTGAACCAGAAACCTCACAGCTCAGTGAGATAGGACTTACTGATGGTTTTTTTTACCTCATAAAGTCCTTGTTGCTGTTGTGGTAGCACCTGCAGCCTCTGTCATGAATTAGAACTCTACAGTACTGTGTGTTATGCAAGTACAGAGCCAGAACACAGAGCTCTTGAGACTGACGGCTTCTGACCAGAGGGTATGGCGAGAGGCAGCAGGAGGGACCGAGTGGGCAGAGGGAGAGGCATGAGGAGACCGTGATGGGGCAGCAATGTGGATACAGCAAGCTGCATCAGTCTTAACACATGATGGGTGATTTATGGGCTGTGTGGGCACAGGGAGGGCTTGGCACTGGTGAAGTGTTTACAGGAAACAACTCTCAGGCCAAGGGACAACATGACAGTACTCACATGATACTCTTTTCTTCAGGAAGATGCAATGGGGACTAGTGTGATGGACAGATCAGGTGTCAGGATTGCTGTCTGGATGGTGAATGATCCAGGACTTCTCTGGCCATCACAGATGTTGCTGTGGTTGTTTTATATTAGCATTTCAAAACCTTCACAGAATTACATTCAGTGGTAGAATACAAACAAGGGAGGCAACCAAAGTTGGAAATGGATTCTTGTCAGCATCAAAGTAAGTCTAGTTCCTAATCACCGTTAAACACCATTACTGTCTGAAGTCAGGTTTTCTCTCTCACAGTTCGCACACAGATCAATACTATGGACTTACCAATGGTAGGATTTCTTCTTAAATTATTTGTAGCGTAAAAGCAACGGAAATCACAAAATCTGGTTTTATGTCTGACAAGGCCAGTCTGAGGAGACTGGGAAATGTCTGCCCTGTATACACCTTCCTGTACCACTGTCCTTGAATCCTGCTGGGAGTCCTGCCCAGAATTGCAGGCAATGTCTGCAAATGCAGGTCTTTGGGGTCCTGCTGCAGGAATCTGAGCTGAAAAGACATGCTGATCTGAATAACTCATGGACAATTATGAGTACCAGTTGAGCAGGGAAATATTTTTGGCTTTGTACTGAGGTCTGGAGAGTGTCCATTCTGAGAATGTCACAGAGACAGATTGCAGTAATGAAAATATCAAGAGCTGCTTAAAAAAACCAAATATTCTTGGGGAAATAATGAGAATAAATTGAGCTGGTCCACAATGTACAAGCCGGTAGCTGGAGCAGCGGCTGAGCTCTGGAGAGGATGGCTAACCAGTGGTAAAATTAGGGGGCTGGTAATTGGAAGGAAGCTTTCCTCTCAGTGAGTCCATTAGATCAGAGCTGCTTAGCAATTACTGGCTTAGAGAGAAATGGATTTTAAGGCCTGGATATTTTTGAGCCCAGCCTGTGTTTTGTGTTTTGCTGAACTTCAGTTGGAAAGGTGTTCAGTGTTGGTCAGAGCCCTGGGCAAGCCTGGTGCCTTTGCCAGGAGGTACTTGGGAAAGGTTGTGCTCAGGGCACTGAGCTGGATACTGGCAGTGTCCTGGGACAGCCGTGACCCCAGCAAGCAGGGGACATGCACCGCATGCTGGGTCAGCACCACGAGGTACAGAAGGGAGCACTGCCATCTGCTCCGGGTGGTTCAGTCCAGGACATCCTGCTGTGCTGTCCCACACAGGAGCCTGTCGCTGATGCTGACTGCCGGATGGCTTTCCAGGCAGGATCTGTCTCCAGTCTCAGCTGTTGCAGCCTGGTCGGGGATGTTGGGAGGGAGCATGGGACCAGGCGCTCCTGCTGTGCTGTCATGAGACAGCGCCTTGTGCCTTGCCAGGCCCTGGGGAGCAGCCTCACCTTTCCTGCCTGCCCCTTGCACTGGGGCTGCCCCAGCCCCAGCAGGAGCTTTCTCTTCCCTGCGGCTCCTCGCACCTCTGCAGCTCTGTGAGCCCAGCTCCTCGCAAAACGTCCAGAGGAGTTTGGGCTTTGCCCTCCGTGATGGTCCTGCTTCCAACAGGGACCAGGCAAGAAAGCAGGAATAAGCATGGCTGACTCTCAAGTCCGTGGCTGAGTCTGGGAGATGATCGCTGAGGGAGCAGCAAGGCTGGCAGGAGGATACCCTGTGATCTCTGCTGTATTTGATTTGCAGCTCATGATTATTAGCTTCTGATTGACTGATTTGCTCATTGCAGGTAGGACAAGGGAAGTGTGAAAATGAGCTTGTGGGTCCTGATGGTCAGGCAGTTCCTCTCTTTGCAGAAAGTGCTGGAAGATGGTAGCAGTTATCTCAGGAAATTCCTTTGTGCCTTATAGCTTCATTGCAGTTGCTGTAGGACTGGTATGCTGAGCAGTGAGAGAAAGCGCATGCAGAATATTAAACACATAGTTGCTATTTCCCACCTTCTGTTTGGCCATGACATCTTAAAACAGCACAGGGGCTGCAGCTGCTGAGTCACAGACACCCCCTTTAGCTCTCCCTTTGCAGATTTTTGGCTGATTCTGTGTCTGAATTACAGAGTGGTCGAAGTGCCACCAGAAGCTCACCACTCTGTAAGCCATACCAAGTCCTCGGTATGGGATTTCTAGCCCATGCCTCTTGGGCATGCAGAGCCCTATGTTTTGCTGTGGGAATGATGCTGGTGAAAATGAGGCTATGGTCAACCACCAACTCAAGGCCTGGACCAATTCACAGAGGCTCAGAGACTTGCCTGCCATAGCCTGACACACGGGAGCAGCACCTTAACTGCACATGCATCCATGCACAGACACACGCAGGGCCTGAGAAGCGGGACCGGGAATGAGCCAGGCAGGATCATGACACTCTCTGTGGTGGGCAGCAGCCAGAATGGTTGGTGCTGGTCTCTGTAATAAGGAAGGGCTTTGAGGAACTGCCCCAGAGGTTTGCTCACATTCCAAAAATAGCTCCATGATTTTTAAGTGCCACAATTTGTAGGAAGTGTAAGAATCCCTTTTGCATCTCTAATTCACACACGTATCTCTCTAACTGCAGTGACCTTTCAGATTTGCATGAACCTGTATTCAGCTGAAGAAAAGGCAGTGGAACCTATTAAATTGTACCAGAGTGTGGTGAGGTGGGTTTTCTTCTGATTTCTACTCAGCACTGACACAGATGACAAGCTGCTCAATTAAGTAACTTGAATTTTGCAAGTGAAGCCCAGTTCTATAACTTAAATGTTCTATAACGTAGAAGGATCTGTCCTTATAGGCAGGTTTTGCTGTATCTGATAAGTAATTTCCCTCTCCCCCACGTACCTGGTGGAGGAAACATCTTGGTTGTTTCATGGGAGATATTTTAATTTTCTGCTTGGCCTGACTGAGCAGCTGTGACTGGAGGATGAGTTGGTTGGATTTGCATAAGATCATTAAGATCCAATAATGATGTTTATTGCTGAGATAGCTGCCATTTATATCCATGCAAAGCAAGTAAATTAAACTTCAGATGATATCACTGTTATTACCAATGCAGTTAATGCAGCAAAGGCCATCAGTAAGTGGAGATTTCACAGTGGACTGTAGGTAATTCTCTTCCTGAATCTCTGGGCCTGCCAGAGCGGTGGTAGGCTGTGTGAGCCCAGTAGCTCCTCTTCAAAGGAATGCTGATTGAGTTGTTACTGGTGTCATGTTTGGACAGAGGAGGACTGGGATCCACACAATACGAAGCGGCATCACTACCACATTCTGGGACTATGCCTGTGTTGCATCCAAACGGGTGAACAGCAAAATATGTGTGTGCCATGAAGCTTCTCCCTCCCTAGATCTCTTCAGATGTGGCTCAGATACTTCAGCTGATCGGCTGTGCTGTGACCAGTCTCCCTTCCATGGGTTGAAGCAGTGTTGGGTTTGGTTGCTGGGAGGTAAAACCAGGGCTTTGCTGGGGACTGAATTCTGCAATCCATGAGGAAGTAAAGTACTGCTGAGTTTCATTTTCCCACCCTCTTCAGGATGAGAGCTGGTACGTGAGGTGCAGCCCTTTTCATTGTTTTTATCATTCCAAATGCATAAGACATGTATTAGCTACAAACTACTGCCAGCCTGATTGCCCTAAAAACCCATCCCCACTACTTACTGTACCACTGGAAAGCAGTTACTTACCTTACTTTGACATGAGATCCTATTGTATTGTCAGAGGGCTAATGTGGAGTTGTGCTTAACAGTAATGTCAGGACAACAGCACCTTTTGGAGGGGACCCTACCAGGTTCGAAGAGCCATCCCTGGGCTCTGAGGGTCGCTCCTGCGAACCAGGAATAGCTTGTGAGGAGGTTCCCGATGTGTGTCTTGCTGCAGCTGGCTGGAGAGGCTGATACAACACAGGGCTGCCTGGTTGTGAGGTTTCGTGGTACCTGCAAGGTATCACAGTGAGCAAGAGTTTTCTCAGTCAACACAGAGGAGCATTCAAAAACCAGATCCCAGCCTCTGTTAGGGTGGTGTAAGAGCTTCCCTAGCTGTGTCTGCATCAGAGAAGGGCAGCATGAAGACTGACCCAGACCCTCTGCTTCTGGATGCCTTTTGACAAGCCCTTAATGAGAACTTGAATGTATGGAATGAAGACTTACGGGAGCAGTATCTTCTGTGAAAGCACCCAGCTGCCTGCCTGCTCCTCTTGTCCCCACCCTAGCAGAACCTGGCAGTGGTACCTGTTCCCTTGGCTTCCTCTGAGGAGCAGCAAAAACAGCAGCAGGGAAAGGGTCTTGTGTTTGCTGCCTGCTCTCTTAACCTGTCTTGCAGCATTGCCAGGTAAAGGTAGCTCAGCTTGCATTCATCTTTCAGGTTGTAGCTGACCATTAAAAGAAAAAGATGCTTCTCCAGAAAAGAGCTTTGTGGCTTCAGCCCAGCCTCATTCAAACTGTGTGGAGTAAGATTCCAGGCTGGTGATTAATTTGGAAACACCCTTGGACCCCAGAGCTGCACAGAAAGCCCACCCAAAATAGTGACCATGGTCAGTCACTATGGAACACTTGGTTGTGGTGCGGTGCTGTAGGAGATATGTCTGTGTATAATGAATTAGAGAAGTTCTATCTCTTCCCTTTAAAATTCGTGAGACATGGTCATCTTTGTCCAAAACAACGTTCTGCTGAATGGCAGTCTCTCTGCAAAGACCTAACATCAGTGAAGCAAACTGCTCATGAGGAGCCAACACTGCATATCAGTTGGGTGGGACATGCATCAGCTGTGAGGCACTAAGCAGTGGGTTCACGGTCAGTACATCTCTGTTGATCTCCATAGACTCTTAAGGCTAATCAGCACAAGGATTGACCTTAATCCTTTGACACCCTTGCCCAAGCATTCCTGCCTCTCCACATTAACAAATTAAGTTATTAGCTCTTAATACCTGAAAATCCAGACCTCTGTGCCAGAGGGTAACAGAGAAACAAGATTAGGAAGATTGCTTCCAAAGCCTAGCATTTCCTGGCAGCATTCATAGCTGATCACAACAGGCTGTGAGAGGAGGAAAAAGCTCTGGAGCAATTCAAAGTGAGAAAGATCCCTGAAGACCCTGGATGTACTTAGGCAATGTTCAGAATGTTTCCCTTGGGAAGCTGAACAGAGAAAATATCCAGCAGTCCTATCCCTGTGGACAGCCTCATGCCTTTGCTAGCAGCAGCAGCACAAACATCTTTACGAGGGTAGCAGCAGCCATGTTCTGCTTCACATGCTTCGTCTCAGGCCCATCACCATAATGGGGAGAGCAGGTGAGTATCAGGCTTTAAAACAGCCAGCTCCGTTGCCATAAGGCCATGACAGGGGCTTCATGACAGCAGAAGAGTTTCCACACTGTTAAGGAAGATAAAGCATTTGGAGGAGCAGAAGAGAGAAGGGTCAATTTTATAGAGGATAAATGGTGAAACCCTGGGATCAGGCGTGGGTATATTGCCACTGAGCTAACTTGGGTGCCAAGAGCTGCAGGTGCCAGTGTCTGATTTTCAGTGATTTTTGCCCTGGTGCCTTACCAGCATGTGTGTGTTAGGTGGAGGAGATTGTGTGTACTGCGTGGTGCTGCTGCTTCAGGGTTGAGAACCACTGAAACCGATAAAATCTTGATTTCTCTGCTTTCCAGTCCTTTAAAAAGGAATAAGCATTCTGAGTAGTAAATGTTCTACGTAAGAGTTTGCAGGGCAAAAGTTTACTGATGAGAAACCAAATGTCTAACATGGCTTGTTTTACCCATAGGAACGATGTTGTGGCATGCAGGTGAGCATGTATTGTGGGTCCTCATCTGTGTTGGACTTGTTGGGGTTGATGTCATATAAGCCTGGACTAAAGATCTCTTCCTTTCAGCTCTGGATCACAGTATTGCTGATTTAAAACTGAAATTTGGTCATGTTTTCACCCAGGCTGATTGCATCCCTGATTTCCTTTCTGCCTTAGTCTGCTAAAACATAATTGAAGTGGTTTCCAGTGCATTAAGATTTTTGTGAAGTCCTTGGTTACTGCAAAACTGTATGGCACAACTTAGGCACTGAAGGTCTTGCTAGTCATAACCAGGCTGCATGGTTCTCATCAGCAGGCTGAAAGTACTGCCATTGCCCTCAGTGCTAATTGCTGCTTTTACCCTTGGTGCACAGTTACCTTCTGTGCACAGCTTTCCTGTATCAGATTGTTCTTCCCAGTGATCAAATGATTCAAAGATTTCCATTAAATGACTCACTTCCTAAGGAGGGCTGAGATTTAATTGCCCCATAGTTACTGTGTCAGGGAGACCTACTAGGGCTGTGAAATGTGAGCAGCCTGTACAAGTCCTAGGCATCAATCCAATCTGAAATCAGCATCAGAATCGTCGTGATTCCCACAGCATCTTGGTCTATGACACTTGTGCATGAGGTCCCCACTAAATAGATGTGTTTAAGCATCTGGATCTCTGTGTGTTCATTCAGGTGTCTGAGGAAAATTCCCTGGAAGATTATACCTTCAAAATTACTGTATAATATTGGAGCAGGAGAGATACTGGTTTGACTCACAGTAATCAGGACATCTTGCTTTCACGGGTATTCTGTGCTGCATGGTGACACCCCTTATACTCAGGAGAGAGTTCGTTAGGTAGAATAGCAGCAGTTGCCTGTTCATATGGGGCTTGTTATTTGTTTCAGAAATGCAATTTTTGTTATGCAGAACTCAAGTTTACAGCTATAAAATCCCCACCAGCATCCATGCTGTGCACATGACCTTAAGCTGCATCATAAAAGCTGCATAAGTGGAATAATTTTATAAACTCTCTTACAAATCAATCAAAATGAAGGGGCCCGCTATGTATAAGGTGTGAAATTTAATTAAGGATCTCTGAATAGAATTATGAACCCAGCTCTAGGTTTCTGCATTTGGAAATTTCCTTCATAAAGCATCTCTATTCATCTATCCCTACATGCACTGAAATGTATTGTCAGTTGGTATGTATCTAATCTGACGCAAGGACTTTAAAGGCCTGTTTTTCTATTTTAGATAGGAGTTTTGTACATGTGAATGGTTGCATAAAGAGCCTTTACACTGGGCATAAATAGTATCCACTTTAAAAAGCCGTAGTATTAAAAAGCTGCAGAGACCTAAGTATAATTGTCAGTATGTTTTTATAGTATTTGTTTTGCCAGCAGTTCTGAAAAAAAACCAGCATTGTAAGAGGTAATATGCAGAGAAATCCACAAAGTTATTTTTTAAATAGGACCTTTCTTTAGCTATCATAGAAATGAAAATAAAACTACTGTTTGTTTGTCTGGATTCATGCAGAGCATGGCTGGAGGATGTGGTCAGAAAATTCACATATGCCTTCAGGGGCCAGATCCAAATGAGTGTAAATGAGCCATCTACCTCTCTGCGGTTTACACCTGTGAAGGATGTGACCCACAGGGTTTGAAATGCACTCTGGAAATGGGAGATAAACATTTGAGGAGGAGCTCCTATTGAGCGGACTTCCTAGGGCTGCAAAAACCCACAATCATACTGAAGATGTTACCACCACATGCCTGTTCTTCATCTGCCCTTTTGCATACCATTAATGAAGTTAAAGGCTGGCTTCTTCACTGGTATTTTTTTCTTCGAAGACCTGAATTGCAGGCACATTCAACCTACACTGGGGATTCCTCCTCATTTCTGTGGCTGTCATGGTTTAAGCCCAGCCAGTAATTTGGAATCACGGAGCTGTTCGCTCACTCCCCGCTTTTGTTCTCCCCAGCTTTGGAAGGTGTCAAGTGAGCTGCACAGCAGTCCCATTTTATCTTCAGTTGCATGTAAATACCAGGAGTTTGTTCTTAATGCTTTGCTAGAGTGTTAACTTGAGTATTTGTCCCAAAGCCTGTGCAAATGCACACGAAGCTGTAGTGATACCGGTCAGTGCAGTGGGTGAAGCCATGGCTTTGCTGAGGTTCCGGTAATACCTAGAGTGTTGGGGATCTGGCTGCTCTGTGCTGTCAGAGTGTTTTGTGGTGCAACTTCTGTTGCTTAAGTAATCTCCTGAATGAGTCAGCATGGGTCAAGTTGACATTTCTAGCAAGGACAAGCCCATCATCCAGCATTTTAAGTGTCTTGGAAACCCAGCGCCTGGATGCCAGTAGCTGGACTTGAGGTGGACATAGGCATGTGGTGGTAAGGCAGTGATGGGGAGGACCCTGGCTGCTGGATCACTGCACACCTTGCACTCTTGCTCAGTGTTTGGGTTGACTGGGGAAAATTAATACAAGAAGCAGATGGGAACCACCCAGAAAGTTGACAGGGCTGTTCATTTCTTGTGACCATTATCCACAGGACACTCAGCGCTGGCCCAGAATGGTCCTGTGGGTGAAGCTGAGCCCTTCCTACTGCCCGGGCAGCAGCAGCACTCCCAGCCTCCTCTGTGGCAAGTCACCCTGTGCCTGCCTCTGACCAGACCTGGGCCCAGCTGAGCCTGCAGGGAGTGCTGCTGCAGGCTCTGTGTGTGTGGATGGGGGGATTTCAGGGTGAAAAGGACGTGAGATAACTGAGCTCATGGGAAACTCCTCTGTCATCCATAAATACTTGGGACTCAGTTTCCGCTTCCATGGTTTTGACAGCGCTGGTGTGATTTAGCATGTTGGCAACTTTGCAGTGGAAGCCACCTGCTGCCCATGACCTTACACCTTTTACCCCTCAGACTGGGCCATCTCCTTACTGCCTGTTCCTCAAGCAGCTGCGGAAGGCCGGTGCGTTTTCTGGCTTGGGACTGCTCTTCATGTCCTAGCACGTGTGCAGGCAGCTTACACGGGATGACAGGTTTGCTCTGGCACACACTGCCAGTGTGGCAGCCACGGGTGAGGACCTGGCTGACACCCTCTCTTTGCCTGTTTTCTCAGGTCGTTGCGCTGTCGTCATGGAGTCTCTTGAGAGATTCAATCTACTACACACTGTCTGTTGTTGCACTCATTGTGGTAAGTTTCTAAAAGTTATTCTTCTGTGGGAGCCCCCGTGCCTATTGCCACCGGTAAAGGGAACCTGCTAAGAAATCGGTCTTGTAGCTAAGATCCTAGCTCCAGGGCTCATGTGGAAAAATGTACTTGTGAGGTTGACTTCCGTATGTAAGCAAGAAGGGAACTTTAGGGTCAGGAGACAAACACATTTCTGAAGTTTGCACTACTTTTATCAGTCACTGTTTCAACAACGTGCTTTATTTTGCCTTCATCCTGCATGTGCCTATATGCCATACACGCTCTGTAGGTGCAAAGGCCTCTAGCTGTCTCAAATAAAGGGTTTGTCTCAACCCATTTGTACCTTTGTTCCCTTTACTGCAAGATCAACGTTTTTGCACCTGATGAAAAATACCTTTTCTGTGTGCCCTCATACCAAAAAGCATTGCTGAACAACAAACTTGAACACACCCACAAATTGTGATAAACTACACGGGATAAAGACATCCAGCAGGCATTCTCTTAGTTTGCTCCACAGGCAGCACAGATGTGGGCAGCTGCCTGGCAGCCCTCTGGGGCTTAGGTCAGGCGTTTCGTTTATTGCTTGGTGGCAGACAAGGTAAAGATCTGTTGACTGTCACTGGGTCTTAAATTCTTTAAGCAAGGCAGGTTTTTTCCAGGGCTGGTTCCTCCTCATGGTTGTCAGCTGCTTCAGGATGTTGAGAGCCATCCCCTATTGTCCTCTTCTGTTAAGAGTGTACCCTAAGCCTCACGTTAGTTTCTCTCCAGATATACCCCCACTCTTCTGCTCTCATCAGCTGTGAGGTTCAAGGTCTTTCACATAGCCAGGGCAGGAGGACTGTGCAACAGCAGGGTTTACTGGAGGCTTGAAGGTGTTGCCAGAACTCCTATGTTACAGCACTGATGTGCAGCTGATGTGGCTTAGGAGATGTGGAGTGCATCCCACATCTCTTCAGCGTTACTCCACAGCAGTCACTGCAAATGACTTCCAAATACCTGTTAGAGAAAAAATAGAGAAAGGCTGGAGCAAGGGAAAACATTTTAAATGGTTAAAGGTGTAGCTTCCAGCTGATTTACCAACCTCTTTATATGCAGTATTGCTCTCCAGTTGATGGAAAATGAGGATTTCTCCTTTCAAACAAGGCTGCAGTTCAGAAAGTTTCTCGTTCCTGTCACGTTCCTGTCACGCAAAGGACGACCCCTGCCTTCAGTGTCTCGATCTTTCCTGTCCTTTTAAGGCAAAATCAAATTTAGGTAGCAGTGCATTGTTATTCAAATACTGACTCTCCAGTCCTTGATGACTCAGCCTGGAGACAAGCCACAGGTTCCATGTAATGTGTTGCACAACCTGTATCTGTTCCTGCTTTGTTAGGTTTCTGTGTGCCTTAAATTTTAGAAGGCGCTTAAATGCTTTGCCATCTAGGGATGTTTGCCATATCAGGGCACTGAGACTTCTCTGCAGCTTGAATACAATCGTTTCTAGAGGAATGATGCTGCTCGTAGAAGGTTGCTCTCACACTACTTATAAAGCAGTTCGTGTTGCTGCAGTGTAAGGTGCACTCCACTGGCGTCTTTACTAATCACAAATACACCTGTGGGGAAATAAATACATTCCAGCCAATGCTGAGATTCAGCAACTTTAAAAAGCTTTATATTCCACTGGGTAAATCACTGTGACTTTGTCACCTTCTGTGTCCCCTGGAAAAGGACTTGCAGTGCTGTAGTAATAAATAGCAGAGCAGTACAAATTCACCTGTTTTGTGCTTCAGGCTGTTTGATAAGAATGAGTGAACTCTAAATCACAGAGATGAGAAGTGGCTCAGCTGCACCCTCCACACTTAACCTCACCTTCATTCAGCCCTCTGATTTTTTTACTTTATTTTAACTTTAAAGCAATACTGCAATGCTGCCTTGCCTTGTTGTAGGGCTTGGAGGGCTGCTACTCCTTCCTTCCCTCAAAAGGAAAATGATGCTTATGTATCTTAACATGAAGGGACATGGTCAGAGTCATTAGGGACAAAAGCGTGATGGGTGCTGTTTATAGTTACAAAGGCGAGCACACACACCTTAGTGTCCGATCACACCAGCAGAGTGTAACCCAAACCAGGCCTTGTCAGATTAGATCGGAGTGGCTGGGAGATGTAACTTACAATATTTTGTGGTCATGTTTTCTTCCAATGATCATAGAATCATAGAATAGTTCGGGTTGGAAAGCCCCTTAAGATCATCCAGTTCCAACCCCC